>AZLU01000125.1:0-51674 GCA_002224055.1 Pezizomycotina sp. ARF18 | reverse complement strand
TTTTTTTTTTTTTTTTTTTCCTGCCAGTAAATAAAAATTTTTAAGGTGCGCAGGGTTCTGGGGGCTAGTCCGACCAGGATCAGCAGAAGATCCCCTTGGTGCCGAACGTTCTTCCGCTTGAGCTCTTTTGAACCCCAAAGAGGACCGGACAACGATAGCTCTGGTGCAGGGCGTTCGAAGTTTTAAAAGATTATTATTCATCGTACATCGATTAAATCGACTTACCGACCTATTCGATCTCTAAATATTTATTTCTTCATCACTAGATTAAAAGCCTCCGGAGGAGCTTTCGAACTATACTTATTTAAAACCCGTTTAGAGGCTCTTTCTTTTCTTTCTTTTTTTCTGCGGGGATATAGAGAAATTACACGTGAGCTAATTTTCCTTGGCGAAGAAACTCGGGACTCTGAGCTGAATGGTTTATGTAGCTCAAATCTTTCGTCTCCAAACAAGCATAGCGAAGCAAAGCTTTCATAGTACGTGTCTTTTTCTCAATCTTATTACTTAAGGTACACACACACCAAACTAACAAATTTCATAGGCTCAGTTGGTAGAGCGCATGACTAGTAGTAGTGCACCGTCCGCCAAAGTGATCATGAAGGTCACCAGTTAACTCTGGTTGGAAGCATTTTTTTAACTCTCGATGAGAGTGGAGTTATTGCTCTTTGTTGGGAGCGATATCTTTTTTATTTATTTTTTTTTTTATTTTTTTTTTTATTTATTTATTTTTTTTATTTATTTATTTTTTATTTATTTCTTTTCTTTATTTATTTATTTATTTATTTATTTATTTTTTTTTTTTTTTAAAATTGTGGATACCGAAGTGCAAAGTCGCACTCGCGAAGCCGCGACTGTGTAGCGTTCTGTATGTACGTATATACAGTATGTAATATTAAAAAGTATCTAAATGAGTAGAGGAGCCTTATATATTATCATTATTTATTATTGCCTTAAAGCTCTATAATCGTTTAGATTCTTACGATCTTACATGGTATCGATAAACAATCATCTCTTAGCGAACTTCATACTGCCCTACAGTACGTACTGGAAGATAGCTAAATACCAGTCTCGAGGCCTACGATTCTCGCGATAACGTAGCTATGCAAGGTTGCTCCAAATGTTACTGATCATTTCTAGAGATAATTGGCCTTTTTTCGATATTAGAAAGAATGTTACAAGCGTCTGTACTGGAAAAAGGATCGAATACGAAAGAAGAGAAGAGGAGGCTCTTTTGTGCAACTCGAGGAGTTGCGATAAAGTATCGGGAGGCGTTGTCGTGGTAACAGGTTGGTGGACAACAATAATTGAAAAAAAAAAATAAATAAATAATAAATAAAATGAAATAGCACAATAGTAAGTAGGGATAAGTACTTAGATAATTATTATTATGAATATCAATTGACGCTATTTGTATCACAAGAACCACGAGCTTATAGTAGGATATAGATCATCAAAGAAGGCAAACAATACCTCCCGAGCCCCAACAACAATGGCTCAACCCTTTGAGCGAAGCAGCTCTTCGACTTCTCTTCACTACAATCCAACTGTCGAATTCGCGTGGCACAATACCCTCCCTTCTTCACCGTCTCCGTCACCACCGTCACCACCGTTATATACACAAACATCATTATCTTACGACTCCTCAAAGGCTTCCTCGACGGATTCGTTAGACGGCCTACTGGCTGCGAATGGTACCGAAAAACGCACGGGCAAGAGTAGCAAAAAGAACAATGCACGATCCTTATGCGGAGACCGGACGCTATGGAACGAAGGGGCCGGATACACCGCTTTACGCTGCTGCTGCTGTTCGCGTCGGCAGCTGTCGCGTCGCTGGTGTAAGCATATCTATGCTGGGCATGAAAATACAGACGAAGAAATATTACAGAAGCACAGCAACGGACCGCGGCCGTGGCAGGCGTTTCCCTTGTCGTATACGTTTCCCTTGACAAAAAGCTTTGGGAGCTTCACCGAAGACACGGAGTTTTGTTTTTTTGCTAACACGAAAATCGAATTAATAGACTCATGAAATACTACAGCGGCATATTAGAATTAACGTCTACGAAAGAAAACCACCCCGAAAACTTCATAGATCTCGTAACAGCACCTATTAAGCTTGAAGATGTGAATGCTACGCAAACGAAATCGCGAAGACGTCGACCAGTACTTCGACACCATCGCCGATACCTTATAGCCATACCCACAGTACGATAACGAGTACAAGCAGAAATGGAAGCAACTTCCGAGCTTGTGTTCTGCCTGACGGTAGAACGCTGGCCGGCGAAGAAGGGACGAAGGCATACCGAGGCGTTCCTTCAGGGATGCCAGATCATACCCTCGGGTCGTATAGTGTAGTAGGCTTGACGACGATATATGTTTCGAAAGAAGGTCCAGACTAGGTCCATACGGCCTTCGAGATCGGGGGCGAGGAAAGCGGTGGGAAGAACACGAATGGTAGCATGACAAGTTTACACGACGAATGGAAAGTTGATTGGAAGTCCGTGCAAGAAGCTGCGTGGAGAAGAATAGCGATCGGTACATTTCGAGGAATAGCACTCAAAAAAATGGCAGAACAACGAGAAGGCGAGAAGAAACATCACCGGCGCACTGCTTTCGTCCTACGAGTGTGGCACGATTACGAGTACCAACCGCTCGATTACGTTAATCTACGCTCTTTAATCGCGGAACTCAACCTCTTGGTCAGGTGGAGAATACGACGTGCATCTTCTAGTCCACGTGAGGAATCACAATATCCAATCTGGGCTGATCAAGAAGTCTACGACCGCGTCGTTAAGGAGCACATAGCCGAAAGTTTAGGGGGCTAGTAACGCTCTGGACGGAGAACATGATGGCAGCGTGGTACCCGAACCTTAGCGGGGAGTTTCTCAAATTGCCAGTGCATGGGTGAGTAAAACCCCAATTTTTTATATGATGCGGCCGAGTTGATGTATCGATTTTATAACTGACGAATATATACTGCCTAGTGCCTATCGCTCCATCTGGATGCCGCTCCAGTACTTCATGCAAGCACCCAGAGTACGACTACGTCTGGAACTGGGAGCTAGACGTCCGCTACACGGGCCACTTCTATCACCTCCTCGAGAAGCTTACCGATTTCGCCCGCAAGCAGCCGCGCCGGCACCTTTGGAGCGCAACACGCGGTTTTACGTACCTAAAGTACACGGCAGCTGGGAGAACTTCACGTCCCTCGTGACGAGGCAGGAACCGATAAACGGCACGGTATGGGGTCCTGTAAAGTACTCGGGCATCAAAGTATCCGACGATTCCCCCGTGCCGCCGTTCGCGAGACCGCAGGACGACGAAAAGTCCGAGTGGGGCATCGGCGAGGAAGCTGACCTGATCACGTTAAACCCGCTGTTCGATCCCGTTAATACGACTTGGGGTCTCCGCGACGATTTTACGGGCTACGAATCCGCTTTGCTCCCGCAAGAGTATGCTAGGATATCGACGAGCAACCACACCGGTCCGCCGCGGCGTGCGGCGATCATTACTCCGTCGCGGTTGAGTCGCAGGCTGGTGGAGACTATGCACCGCGAAAACGCATTTTACGGCCACACGATGTTCACGGAAATGTGGCCGGCGTCGTGCGCGTGCACCACGGGTACAAGGCCGTCTTCGCGCCGCATCCGGTGTACTTCGACCGCAAGCTGCCCGCGCGGTACGTCGAGGGGATCTTCAACAACGGCGTTAGGGGTAGCACGGGAGGGAGGCCGCAGTGCGTGTTCGGCCGGAGCACAACTTCCAAGGCTCGAGCTGGTACTACAACGCCGAGTGGCGGGTATGATGTGGAGGCGGTGGCTGGGCTGGAGGTGGAACGATATCGGCGGGGAGGATTGGGAGAAGGAGCACGGTAGGATGTGCTTGAGGGTATGCTGCTGCACCCTGTGAAGGATCTGGGGGCTTGAAGACATATCTGACTTATCTATAATCTTGCAATGATGTACGAAAACTTGTAGAAGTATATGACTTTTTTGTGTCTTTATTTCCTTTTATTTTTATTTTTATTTTTTTTTTGAATTATTTCGTAAGGGTTACAGCGAGGCGCCGGGGTTTATTTCCAATATAATATTTTTTATTTTCTCTTCATTTTTTTTTTTTTCAATTTTGTATATATTGATGCAAATAGGGAGTTGACATGCTTGACGAGCACTAAATATTAATTTAATGAAAAAAATCCGTATGAACAAACTTAGCAAGATCAAGCAAAAAACAGCATTGGTGTTCATCATAAGGGCCAAATACACAACTTGAAACAAACAGAATGGAAAAATTAAGGGAGAAAAAAAAAAAGAAAGCAATGGCGCCAAAGAAATGAACTAGCTGAGTCAAGTATGATGAGAATACTATCAATGTGTGCGTATAATCGTAAAGTGGAGGATATCGGTCATTAGAGAGGTAGTTTTAAACTGTACAAGGAAAAAGAAACTTTAAAGGCAGAAAACAGTGGAAAAAAAGATAACACCGTGAAAAAAGCCCATGTTGTCCCAGCAGCTTACCCATGAGACGCCACTAGACGCCCTCCCTGATGAAATTCAAAGAAATGGAAACCAAAATCAAGAAATCGAAAAAAAAAAAAAAAAATAGACAAAAATCTTAGAAAAGGAGTAGTGAAACAACTTATTACTAGGAGTATACGACGTGCATTATACACACAGAAGAAGATGCACGGTGAATTAAAGGGATACAAAAGAAATCGCAAGTCAGATGACGGAGAAGAGTGTGATCTCTGAAGATTAAAGAAGTTATTAAAAAAAAAAAAATAAAAAAGAAAAAAAGAAAAAAAAGGAAACACACAACTCGCAAAATTAGTGAATAAAGGTATTCAGTTGCTATTAAAAAGTATTAGGCGTAAAAATACGGTGCTCAGTTGACGAAAGAGTGAGGCCTAGCTCTTCAGCTCTTCGACTTCCCTCTACCGGCTTCGTGACACCGGCCCTGGTACGCATATGCCTATTGAGAGGCTGAACAGGCCTCGCCTTGATATTTCTCAGCGAAGAAGAGGAAGAAGAAGCCGGAGGCGAACCAGAGTCTTTGACAACAATAGTGTCATGGCTTTTATGCTCCTCTACAGGCGTATACGGCGGGATTTCCCGTCGTCAGGATAACCTTCTATCAGGCCTTCGAGGAATTTCGAATACCACTTTGCGCCGCCGAAAATTTCGACAGCGTAGTTGTTCACGGCAGGGCTCCTCATGTTCTTGTCAAAGTCGTCCCAGAGCTTATTAAGTCGGGCAAGAGCCATGCGCCATTTCTCATCTTCCCGAACGAAGATGGAAGGCAGCTTCGAGATCTTGAACGAGACATTGTTGGCGAAGACTTTCTCGCAGCCGAGGTCCCTCCGCTTAGGGACCGACTTCTCGAAATGGTTCAATTTGCTAAGATTGACGTCGAGTTTGAGGAAGCGGCGCGAATGGTCTTGCAAGAACGCCTGCAGCTTTTCGCAGTAAACACAGGGACACTTGACTTTGGCGAACGCACGCCTTGTCATTGGGAGCGTCCTCTTGCCAATGCTCCGTAGAAGCATAAAAAACGCATGGCGGAAGAACGCGCGGTAAGGGTTAGGTTCTTCGGGGAATGTGAGCGTTAAGCTCAAAATTTCCGACCTAAAAGCCGCAAACATCTCCAGTTCCGCCTCAAGACATTCGAACAGTATTTCGGGATCCTTGGGACAATCAACGTGGAGGCTTCCCTGATTTTCTCCTCAGAGTAGCGTATGATCTTGTCGAAAACCTTCTTGCTCAAATCATGCCGTTGGGTTCTTGCGCAGACGGAAACGATATCCATCGTGACAGGCGCGCTCCAATAACATGAAGGATGGAATGATTTAGGATGTTTCGGCACAGGCGTTTTAAATTCTGAGACAACGACATCTAACCAGTCATATATCCAGCTTAAAACCAAAGGCTTTTCGGGCTCTCTCCAAGCAACACAGGCTGAAAGTAGGGCCTGGTAGAGCTTCGAGACTCCGCCAATAAGCGCTGTATCGTTTGCAGATCTCAAATATTTTTGTCTGGTGTGTGTATTTATCCTATTGAAATTCGTGTTAGCGTAGTTTAAGTGTAGGGAGATGCCAATTTCGAGTCTCGAGTATTTAGGCAGCAAATAGGTACTTACTGTTCACCGTAGCATTTAGCCCCGGCTCTTATATAAAATTGCTTATGCGTTTCGACCGATCTGCTGGAAGCGTCAAGTCTAAGCGCCGCAATTGCTTGAGCAGTTTTCTCCTGGCCGAAAAGATCTATCCCTTCGACGAAACGATATGTATTGGCTAACTCGAGATCTGAGACGGCTTTAAAATAAAGTTGGTGATCATAATGCTCCAATATATTTTTGAAGAGGCAGTCTTCGAACTCTTGCTTGTCGGTTTCGCTTAATCGGCCTATGTTACTTCGATAGGCAGAGTCTGTCTGCTTCGCTGCCGACTCAAGGAGGTGGGAGAGTAATTCACGCCGAGATTTTGACATGGTCAGTCGGTCCAGGTATGGCGACCGCCAGAAAGCTGGTTCCACAAGCCGTAGCCCATTTGAGATGTTGGTCATTTTTTTACCGCGTCCAGTTGAGAAACCCAGGGCCATATCAGAACAGCGCTACGTTGATACCCTACGTGAAGACACCTTGATTAGCCTCGTGTATATAAGTATGACCCAAACGTGTATGAAAATTTCGAATACTCACAGTGCTCAAGAGGTGCTCCTTCATTTCCGAGATACCCGTCGAAGTCTACCTTGTCAGGATGCTGCATTTCGAAGTAATCCTTCGGGATGACTTCCGTCGCTGAGCACTTTAAATCTATCATACCTCTGTGGGATTGGCCGGTATGACAATCAACGCAATTTGAGATGGTGATATTGGTCTCAATTATTTCCATCATTTCCGAGAATATAGGGTCCAAGTACGATTCCATGTCGGAGTCGTAGAAACCGTTTGCCGCTTCACCAACGATATGGCATTTGAGATGTCCTAAGAATACACGGAATCCCATGTTTTTGGCGATTTCGCAGAGCGGCTTTACGCGTGCCTTGTCGAACCCTGTCAGGTTTGAAATACTGAGTCGGTTCTGGTGGTACTGGTTATCAAGTATAAAAGCCAAGCATTTTGGTGCATTTTTGATCCCGGCATTCTTTCGCCAGAAATCCAGAACGTCACGCAGGACGCTAACGGCCCGTTTCTCTTTCAGTGCAGGTATTATAGTTTCTGTACCGTCGTAGAGGAGGTTGTATACTATGCTATCCGATATCCTTGCTCGATCGGTTGACTTCGTAAGTAACGTCGGAATACCATGCGGCATAAGAGAGACCGAAGGATGCTTTTTCGTTAAAACTAAACCGCTTCGACTTATCACCGTGATAAACTAAAATATCTCCGCCTGAGAATGAGGAAGGTAGCAAGAGAATTAATGTGCCAAAGATATCTGAAGGTTTTTCTGGTCTGAGAAGCAACAGAAATTCGTTAGAACGCGACCCTAACGTGAAAAAAAAAAAAAAAAAAAAAAAAAAAAAAACCCCAATTTTTTCACTTCATCCGAAGACATACTCTTTGTGCGACTTGTATTGAGCGCCATCCCTGTAGAGCACCATTTTTTCTAGTTTCACTCGGGTATTGTGAAAAGCATCAATCCCAAGCTCGTTGACAGCTCTGAGACGCGCCGACTCGACGAACGGTTGCCACGACGGGTTTTCGAAGCTGAACTTATCGGTCCCAAACTCCCAGGAGCTGCGAGTAAATTCACCTTCGGCTGCGACGGATGGCTCACCGACGCCGTCAACATCCCGTGAAGATTCTGTACTAGGAGCGGTCCCGATGATTCGCTCAGCGTAGTAGTCCGCCAGAGGGAGAGGCACCAAGCCCAGCTCCTCAACCTTCAAACCGGGGTTCGGAAACGATTCGTAGCAGCCGTGTGTCGCGTAGTCCCCTTTATGGCCGAAGTCGCGCCAAGTGCGTGGTCCAGGAGCGATCTTGTGATCTCTGGCTGCCACTGGAGTTTGTAATCGAGTATGCGGGCATCGTGCGTCGGGCAGAGTTTATCTTTGCGGCAAGTCTGTCTGCATTTCACCGTAGAGCCGTGGATGATGGTGCTTGGGAAAGGTGAGGGTGAGGACTGGCTTCCTGATCTGCTTGAAGATTCGGAGAATTTATTAGACATTTTTTCCAGCTATGCAGAATAGATAGATTGATCTATATGCATTTTAACTCGGGTGGAAAGATGTCACTAACCGAGCCATGGTTTCATCGGAAGAGGCTCCTTATTTTTTGATAAATCTCGAGTGAGTTACGATGATGACAAATACGTCTATGAGTAGTAGTAGTGAGTGAACCCGCGGGAAAATTTTCCTGCAATATATGTATAAGCCTCGTAAGATAGCTGAGATTGTTCAGCTATTTCGATTACTGCAGTCAGGAACAGGTTGACGCGAGGCGAAGGGGGGGGGGGTCTCCAATGATCGCTCCCCTTAGAGTGGAGGATACGGTGCTGAGCCTGAGCTCCGTGAAATTGTCGGTGATTTAAAGAGGGAGCTAACTTGAGAGTATCATGGGCGACAATAAAAAAAATGACGATACCGAATAAAAAGGAGAGAGAAAATGAGCGGGTTGGAGAGTAGTGGTGAAAGGGGAGATTTAGAAGGAAAGGAACGAAAGGGACAAATGATGCCGTGAGATGATGTCTGTTTCTTTCTTCTCCTTCTTACTGACAACGCAGGGCCGCAATTAATAAGAGACTTGAGGGATAATCCTTTCCGTAGAGTGATGATGGTGACTGTTATTGGTGTTATTACTGATTGGATCGACGATGGTGGTGGTGGTGCATATGCGTTGTTAAACGGTTCTGCTGGGCCTGCTTGCTGCTGCTGCTGCTTCTGCTTTTGGGTTCTGACGAATGTTTGGTGTGGTGGTTGGTATAAGAGAGAGAGGTACGGGAGTAGAATTGATGTGTGTGACCTGCAGAGTCCCAAACTCTTAGAGGGCTCTCTCTCTCTTTTTTTTTTTTTTTTTTTTTTTTTGGTGGTAAGCCACTATGAAATTAAGAGGGAAAAAAAAAAAAATGCGGATGGAAAGGAAAGAATGAACCTCCCTCTTCTCGTCCTCAAAGAACGTCCTTTAGGAAGTCTAGACACCATCTCAAGACTACTCATTCTCCAGTTTAGAAAGGTGTAATTCTTTGAAAATAGGTTACGGATACATATTAACTTTTGATAAAGAAAGTGGATTCTCACCTGGTTTTGCTTGTTTACCTACTCAGTAAGAAGTTATTGTATCTGTGTATGAGAATTAAGAAGCGGATAATCAGTATAGCGGTGAAATAAAGAATCAGTAGTGTTCTCACAACGTGTTAGCGGCGGGATGATTCTTACCCCAAATCTCTAGGCTGTTTCAACGGCCACGATACGGGGAACTTCATCGTGTTTAACCTTTCTACTTCTAATTGTTTCACTTGTTTGTGGCCTATTGATGGAATATACGTATTTAAGTATAAGGGTCTGCCCATTGCGCAAACCACGCCCTTCATATGCTTCTGTAGTATTGCTGTGCTTGAACAGACTCCTCTATTCTGGAGCCACTGATCTTTCTTGTAGTCTGATTAGGCATGAGAAATCTGCCTTGACGATTTCCCGGCAGGGTATTTGTTACCTGAAGAGCTCTAGAATCAGGGAGCACTACTTCGCCATTTCAGGCTCTCAAGAACTCCTTGGTTATGGCGGCCTAGCGATTGTATACCGGCATTGCGGCGGACCTTGGGGCTAGGGGGCCGTAGGAATAATTCCATAGAATCACAGTAACCCGGGGGCATCGTCAAATTGAACCCGCGTCTCGGGTTTCGTGGACAATGAGCCGTCGAATGATGCCACAAATTTGCATTTAGCGTTCGCCACATTCCGATAGGGCAAGGTTGTAAGTGTATTACTCAAGTGGTAGATATTTGTGTATAGAAATATGGACTTCCCCGGTCTTAATTGAACTACTAGCTCAACGATGAAATAAAAAGAAAATATACACATATGAAAGCTATATCACGAAGCTGCCTTTTCAAGTTGGTTTAGCGGCGTAAGGACATTCAAGGAGACCAAAATTTGCGGGCTGCTCTTATGATGACTTAATTAAAAGTTCTGTCAGTAGGAAAGAAGAAACGTCGTCTACATTATCAGGATAGCCTCCCTGGCTTCTCGTGTTTGTATAAACCATGTATAACAAAACATGATTACTAAGACATATCTTACCCCTCTCAACCTCCCTCGCAATCATATTCCTCCGTAGCTATTACCCTCTCAACTTCCCTCGCAATCATATTCCTCCGTAGCTATTACCCTCTCAACCTCCCTCGCAATCATCCGCCCTTGGCATCGTTCGTCCCATGCTACTCCCGAGATCCTCATCCTCCTTGTCAACAATATCAAACACCTTATTCATGAAAGGGTTCCTGTATTTATGCAGTTCAATGCAGTCTATTTGTCCTCTTCCAAGAATCGAAAACCTTTCCACGTGAATGAGATTGAATCGAGAAAAAACCTTTGACCAGGATTACCGAAGACGACGTGAGCTGGTCTGGGAGATTGCTGGTAGCCGTCACAATCGCTCGGACGTAGAATAGAGTGGCGGCTGATTCAACCTGTAAAAGAACTGGCACCTGCCAAGCTTCATATGGAAATCCTTCCAAAGGCGACCATAATCACCTTCCGGGTTTGAGAAGTCCGTAAGATGATCCACCAATTCCCGAGCAATCCATAGATCTGCCGAACAAGTATCTAGATATCCATCTGCGTCAACGGGGTGAGCTGCGACAGCTTTTGATCCAGTTCTTGCTGAGTAAGAAGATGTCCGCCGATGGGCAACAGCGAGATCGAAATTTGAATAATTGGAAAGGAGTGGCCGTCCCTTTCACTTAATATAGTATACATTGGCGTGCTAGCTTCGACGGATCTAGCTTCGACATTGAGAGGAATCTATTATAATCGTTTATATTCATCTGATCGGCTCTTGTTGTCGATGCTGATGTCGAGCTTCTCGAAGACCGACAACTTCGACGTGCCGGACGCACGGACCGCGATTCTTGATTGCTCCAGAACGTGTGATATTGCACCACATCCATTCTACTGCAAGATTATGTGCTAGCTCCGCGCTGTATCGCTGGGGGGATGTGGGGAGAGGGAGGACTTGTGCGATATGCACGGCGGGGCCGCCGTAGGAATCGGTTGACCACATTTGGAGTTTGCCATCAGGCTGTTGTACCATTCATGGAAATTTTTTGACTGATACAACACAGGTCGCTCGGTTACTCCTTTAGTCATTTTGATGGACGCTCGATTCTGCGTGGTTAGTTGGATATTTGATAGGGGGAAAAAAAAGAAATCTTAATGGTTTAATTTTCATAGGGCTAAGCTACTGTTCATAGGAGCTTTATATATTGTTTAATGCCAAGAATTAAGGTTAAGTAACACCCAGCACATTGGAAATTAGATTTGAATTTTTTTTTTTTTTTTTTTTTTTTTTTTTTTTTTCAAAAATATAATAAATAATAATAATAATAATAGTAATAATAAACCAAGTAAAGTGGTCTTTGCAATAAAGGGGTATAAAATGAATCGTGAATAACTAACTTATTCGCCTTCGTCCTAGCCTTACGTGCACGCCTAAGCTCAAGCTCGTGTGAAATGAAAAAGGCCCCCAAAAATTATCTACTTGAAGTAATGATATATAATATAATAGACAACTGCAGATTGAACGGGAAGATACCTCACAGACTAGCTCAATTGACGTTTTTACGTACTGTGAGGAATTACTTTAACAACCACATCAGGGACGATTTGTCGTGGCTAGCGTTTATAGTGTGGAAATTTTGAGAATCAATTATTTTTCAGCTAGCTATAGCAAGATTTCGCAGTTCTGACATTATAAATCTCTTTGGATTGTGTGAATCTGTGGTCTGACTTCCCGTACTATTATATGCTGGTATTTAAACAATTCTAGTAGTATGATTTCCCCAAGGTAAGTGCCATGATTTATCACTAACTAGATGTAATTTTGTATGAGCTTCATGAAGTTCGTCTAAAACGCGTTATAAGGATGAAGATAAACAGGTATATGTGCATCTGTGCAGGTATCTATTTCCAAGCTCTTGAGGGAAAACAATGAGAAAGACTCTCCTTCGATATATGAAGAACCCGAACAATCGATAAAAAAATCCAACGAAACCAAACAAACAAAGGATCCCACCGATTGAAATAATGAACGATATATAGAGTACTTCGTAGACACAATTCGATAAAACAAACCCAAACCCGACATTTTCTTAAAACTCCAAAATGATTGCAAAAAGCGATGAGACATTCCTAATAACAAGAGGAAGAGGCCAAAAAAAAATTTTTTTTTGACAAGGATGATGGTAACGAACGTCGCTAAATGTTCCTCAATAAAAAAAATAGAATAAAATAAATAAGTGTATATGAGATCGTAGCGCGGTAAACGCGTTTTTTCCCTTCACTTTTTTTTCTGACCAATTTCTTTCAATCAGTCATCCTCATTAGCATCCAACGGCCAATGCTTGAAGTCCATTTTTTGAGATCTTCGTCGTCTACTGACCCTACGACAGCACGCTTGAAGAATGTGTGCCACATCTTGTTCTTGTGTTTCTTTTCTTTTTCTTCTTGTCACCTTGTGGTGAAGATCCAGTTCATGAGATATCAGATCACTGCTCTTTGCCGAAGAATTTTCTGGCGCTTCCGGCAGGTAAATGCGTGGGCTTCTGGCCCGTATCGTGTTACGCGACTGTTCATCCTGAGCGATTGAGGGCCTCTGCCTTCTGCGTAGTCGATGAATTCCAAAGGCTCTTCGCACACTTCTTGACTTTTGATACTTTTCTTAACACCTTGTGATATTTTGTTCGCGAGGATCATGTAATTCCGCACCGTTAGATCCTTGAGCTTGTAAGGCTTGTCCGACGTGTGATATTCGACCTCAAACCGGAAGTCCTCGGGCGCGGTTTCTATCGCTAGGATCGTCGTCGTCGTCTCTACCTTTACCCCTTTCCCTTGCTCTTCCCTTTACGGGACTTTTCTTTTTCTTCCTTTTCCTAGGAACCCATCCGTTTATACGGGTAAGGTTGGCAAAATACTGCGTGTAACCCATCAGGGTAAAAGGCTGCACCTTATACGCCGGTCCAAGTCCCGCTCCCTTAGGAGGTCCGCGGTATATCGTGAGGCTTCTTTTCGGTGCTGTAGGTTTGATGTCGCTAGCCGCAGCGCCACCGCTCCTTCGACTTGGACTCCTTCGTATGCTTAAATTTCCTCTTGATGTCGTCAGCAAGACTACAAATCAACCATTTGCTTGCTTGTCTCTTAATTTCTTTCATCTCTTTAGCACCCAATGGAGGCGCCGGGACGCATAGCTTTCCGCATCCGTAACTCCGTCAATGTTGTATTCCAAAACACGAACCGTTGGGAAAAAGTTAGGGATGACCGAAGACTGACGAAAGATAACGTGTACCGCTTCCCAAATTTGTCTTTCTCTTTAGCAGCGAAGATATTCAAGAGCGAGGGCAAGGGCCTGGACAAGATATTCTTCTTGCTCTCTTCGTTGTCGTCTTCATCCTCCTCGTCGTCATCCCCGTCAGAATCCAACGAATTTTTCGACATCTTGGGCGGCATCTCGACGTGCGAAAAACTTCTCGAAGGTCGTCAGGTAAGATTCCGGCGACTGAATGTTATTTCATCATCCGGAGCATCTGTAAGCGGCTTTCTCAAGGTCGGGGGCGCCTGTTTCCCTTTTCAGTCGCTTGACTGGACCTTTGGTATCGGTGAGGATGAAATGGTCGATATTCATGTGGCCGAAGACATTCCCCACCAAGATGTCTCTGTATCGATACGTCCAGATAGCGAATTTCTCCCAGCAAGATTTTTCCCAGTTCTTCTCCCCTTTGTCCACGCCGGCGGAACATGTCCTATCAAAATTGCCTTCATATTCCTTTCCCGAATAAGCTGAAGCTGAATTCTCAGCCACTCAAACTGCGCATAACGGGTTCCGAGTGCCTCTTGCAGCCATCCACTGCACCATTCGACCGGAAAAAATACATCGTATTCAGTGAAAACACAGCCAATCTGTTCGGTATCACTTCAACCATGAAGTAAGCTCCTCGCTCAAATATATGGTGTCCTCTTCAGGAACGAAATGACGCCACATATCGAGGTAAGTGCGTGTAACGAACTGGACCAGGTTGAAAGACGTTGTGCGGAAATATATCATTGTTTCCAATCGTCGGGATGATCGGAACACGAATCATTCGTGGGGTCATCATCATCATCGTCATCAGGTTTATGAAATGTTTTGTCATCAGATACCATCTGCTTTTAAGATCGTAATGGCCTTTTCCGTACGAGGATGCCTGTTGTCGTTATCGTGCCTTGCCATTGTCGCCGGTCCAGACTACGAAATCGATCTCGTCCTTGAGGTTCCTTGATCCACTTGAAGGTAGCGTGCGCGAGTTCGAGTGGCGAGTCACAGTCGCTAGTTTCTGCTCCGAAGTTGCCAGCTCGCCCATGGCCTCGATGACAGACGTGGGGTTTCGGCGCCGATGCATTGCGAACGTAAAACGGGTCGGGATGGATGTCTAATGTAATGATAACATGTCAGCTTGAATTCACTACCGCCAAACGAACAAAGAACAAAGGAGAAAGGAAGGTTTATCACATCGAAAAAAACCGAGCCAAAAAAAAAAAAAAAAAAATAAAAAAAAAGTTGTTTCGTACCTGTTATATGTAGAAATCTGCCATGAAGCTTCTTGGGTGTGCTGCCTGGACCCTGGCCTTTAAGCAGCACCTTTTGAGATCCTTCTGCAGTAGCAGTAACGGATTGAAGTGCTAGACCAAGAGCAGGCTGCTCAATGCCTGCAGTACCGAAAAATGCATTTGACAAACAAATATATGCAGAGAGGCCAGCAAAAAAAAAAAAAAAAAAAAAAAAAAAAAAGAACAGGAGAAATGGGGAAAAAGAGGGGATTTTAATATCCGTTTCAAACCATAAGGCGAGTGCACAAAAAGGGGTATATCTCCGGTGAAAAGACAGGAAAACAATACTCTAACAAAGCCAGAAATAGATCTATCAAGATATAATAGAAAATCACAGTAATAATATAAATATATAAAGCAAATATCTCTCCTTTCCTTAAATGATGATGCCCCACCATGTGTGAAGGATTGATAAAGAGATGGAGGAGTGGAGAAAAGTTTTAAAAGAAAGATAGTTGGAGGGAAAAGAATATATAAGGGAAAGAAGCTTTTCGATTGATATTCGCTGTCTCAAAATCTAGCGTCATCGTCATGGGGCAGCACCCAAAAAAAAAAAAAAAAAAAATATAGAGAGAAAGCTGAAGTTAAAGGGAAATTTTTTCTCCCTCCCTTACCAAGGCAAAAAAGAGACTTGTAATTTATGGACGGACTCGAGAGCAAAAGAGAAAGAAGGTTTCGGGTACGAAGGGAAAAAAGGAGTCGTAATTGGTCACCTCTACCGGAATTAACGAACTCTGTGATCGCAAATGAGCAAAAAAAAGGGATTCCTCCTAGGATCCTCTTCGCGTCGTCCAATGAGCAACCGAGCCTATGTCATAAGGCATAGCAAGGGGGTGGGAAATTTCGAGCATGGATTCCGGCATTCGCTTTACATGGCCAAATGAAGATTTGGCAAGGGAAGAATTCAGGTAATTCAGCGAGCGTGCACGAGCGTGTAAATAAGTATAGGGCGATCTGTGGTATTACCCGACGGATTCAAGGGAATCTCACTGGGGCTGAGGCACGAGGACATGGACACGGGAACCCTTTTCCCTCCCATCTACCTCTTGATCTGTATGCCCTTAGTGCTAGCTCTTCCCTAGGCAAGGTCCCCTACTTCCTCTACAGCCCCAGCGAAGAGGAACCCCACTTCCCTGGGCTGTCAGTCAGTTTCTGTTCCCCCTTCCCCCATCCTTCACCTATTCCTCACCTATATGTAATGTTTATCCTTACTTCTTGACTGGTTCCGTTCAATACCGGCAGATTGGACGAAAATAAGAAAAGAAAAAGGGTCATTAAAAGAAAAAAAAAAGAAAAAAGAAAAAAGAAAAGAAAAAAAAATCATAGCATGGGTGAAGTGGGGTAAGATTTCGGTTTGGATCGTAATTGATGTCGGAACAATTGTAACGTCGCTTTCAACCGAGGAATCCGTCCCTGTACATGAAGTCCGTACATTTTGTTTCTATGAAGCAGCTGATAAACCCTACAACCTAGGATAATATTATTATTTCAGTGAAATAGAATCGTTATAGATCTCTTAGGGTAGATTTTCTTTCCGCGATGGAACCGAGCAGTGAAAGATCACTCACCACAGGGCAGCAGCGGCAGCAGCAACGGGAACAACGGGGGCAATAACGATAGCAACAGCAATAGCATCAGTCATCGCTTAATATCCTCTTTTTGTACTACGTATATAAATTTTTGACGGGGTACCCCGCTATAATGCAACTATCAGGTCATGAGTAGTGTTCCTAGATGTTCAGTGCAGTTATCCTGAGGACTATATGCTAGCACGGTGAAATGTGACCTGCTCGTCAATTCAATCCGTAGGTTTTGTGCAATTGAACTCACTCGCAGGCCCGGGGTTTATATTGCAAAACCATACCTGCACGGGCCTGAAAGCATCAGTCTGATAAGGAAAAATATTTCGTTATATAGATTGTAAGGAAGAGGAAATTTTCCTCTTTAACAGAAAAATAGAGAGTTAAGCTGAAGGCTGAAGGGACGGGAACCTCACAATTCAGTACTAAATATCTCTAGATTGGGATGAAAGTCTACTAATTGGATACCCATATTAGGCGAGTGCCAGTCTTCAAAATATCAGCTGCTTCTTAGATTAGTGCATATGTACCGAGATTTTGTCCCCAAAAATTAGATAGATCAGATCTTATTGCAATAGGAGGGTCCTTCGATGTGCTATCGCTGCCCTTGAATCGGATTGAATTTTGAAATTGAAGTCCGAGCCGAGTTTGTTTGGAAACTATAACGGATTAATATATACAGCTCAGCCTGTCGGCATATATGTATGGGCCCGGCCTAACTACCTAGGTGTGTAGATTAAAATTGAAAGAATTTATGCAGGTGAATGGTAGAAGTTGGCTCGAGTGATGAGGGCCTCTCCCTCTAGCTACGACTGATTACAACGTTGTCAAAAATGAGCGTAAATAGATAAATGTGAGCTGCTCCAGACAGGCAGGTATCCCATTGGGGATGAAACTACTATAAGACTACTTAAGTATAGAACGAAAATGGGAGTTGACTGCGATTGACTCGATGGCTTCCTTGGCTGTACTCAAATTGAAGTTATTGGATGCATCTTCGGCAACTTCCGGTTAATTTGATCCAGACTGAAATTTTACCGCGTTACCAGATTTACAGGTAGTCCATCGATGCTGCAGATAAATCTAACTAGCTGATGACGACTTAGCTGCAGAATTCGTCGACTGGGCTAAGGAGTGGCCTTTCCAGTCCTTAATTGGATTTTTTTTTGACAAGTTTAGGCTCCAGATACATCGTGATATTGGTTGAGGACCGGAGTAGGGATTCATTCAGACGGAATTATAAGGCATCTACTTAGAAACTCGACGAAGCTGGAATCAAAGTGACAAACTGGGGAAGCTCGTGTATTTGCACACTTCCAGTGCCATGTCTTCAATTTGCGAATTGATGGGTACTCGAACGAAGGTCGTCCCCAGAAAACTCCAGTAGCGGCATTTTTTTTTTCTTTCTTAAAATGAAGAGAAAACTTCCAGGTTAGAAGCTGAATATTGTTTATTATAGTATTATAAATATTATAATTAATTGAATAAAAAAAATTGATATTGGTGCAAAAATTACCACTATATAACAACCATTCGCTCAACCTCAAAATAATTTTCCAACCACCAACTTCCTTTATTTACCTTCACAATCAAATTCTTCCTTGACATCATCACTATTCTCAGGATTATACCCACTCTATTACTATTCTCTCTATCACTCTTCCCTGTATCATATTCTCTGTATCACTATTCTCTGTCACTATTCTCTGTATCACTATTCTCTGTATCACTATTCTGTGTCACTATTCTCTCTATTATCATTCTCTCCATTATCATTCACTCTATTTGTTTTATGATATTTTTTTTTCAATCTATTCATACTATTAGTACTCTTTGTTCACTGGTAATTCACTGACCTACTGCTTTATACGCAGCGCACGATGAGCTTCGAGCTAGGGAGCGAAAGCTAAGTGCTAATTTATCTGTTAATACTTTTATATTCATTGTTATTACGTCGCCATCATCATCACCATTATCTTCATCGCTTCACTATTTTCCGACCTTTCTCTCCGCTACACCCTCCAGCACATCAGCTCTTTACATCACCACCTCATACATCTCACACCTTGCACAACACCATGTTTGATAGTTACGACATCAGGCATTGCCGCTATATGCTGGCACCATACAACATGTCACTGACTGCAATCCAGTATCTAGATCCTCGCATCGAGTCGCCGCCGCGCAATATCAAGCTGGACAAGGAACGGAAATTCCGAAAGGTGCGGTGGAGGAATTGATGGAGATATTCAAAAATCTCAATGTCAAGGTTACAAAGAAGGAGATAGTACGTACTTCATCCGATTTTCAATCTCTTCACATAGAATTCCTATGACAGACCAATATAGAAGATTATTACTAACATTACTATCTCCCTTCGTTCTACTAAAAGGCGAAGGCACTCAAGGACCACAGGCCGGCGCCGAAGCTCAGGCCAGTTAACTGCAGACGAGGATTCCCCAGCCAATCTTTCAACACAACCCCGAGGCAGTCATCACCACTCAAGCGAAAGCTGGGGAACGATGCTGATCTTCCGGCGAAACGCCAGAAGACTCTTCTTCCCTTTCAGCACTTCAGTGGCCTCTCGACGCCTCCAAGTACCCCCAAACGCCAGCGTTTGTTCTAAGGTGACAAGGAAAGTATGTAGATTGAAAACACCCTCCTTAAAATACTTTGTTGAAAAAAAAAAAAAAAAAAATGTTCGTTTTGTGGTTTGATATTATGTTTTCCTTCCTTTTTATGAACCCCTTCCTTCATACTTTCCTATACGCGTACCCATCCTAACCCTTCTCCCTTCTCCTAGTCCTTCGCCTCGCCCCAAGCGCCGTAAGTCCCGAGCGGTACCTGGGTCCTTTTCTTTTTCCCTCTCTTATATTGTTTTCCTTTTTTTCTTTCTTTCAATGATGGTGGTTTTTTGGGTTTCATTCCCTTTTTCATAGCGGTTTATTTTTCTTTCATATCTTTTTTCGTTTTCTTTTCTTTCCTCATATTGCGTTCGTTCTTTTTCTTTATATTGTACACTATTTTATTTTCCCCTAATAATCATTATTCACACTTAATTCAACCTAATAATATAAATTCCACAAGATCCCTTATTACCGTAGTACGTTTATCGCTTTGTGTTGCAGCTATGTTGCAGCTGAATTCTCCATTAGTTGTGCGGAAACATGAATCAATTGGCTGCCAGAGGACGTACGTAGAATAAACTAATCTATCGACTATTACGGAACAAGAAGATTTAGAATCAAGTAAGTACTAGCCGACATCGGTTTAGAGAAGGTAAGGATCATTAAACAAAGTACTTAGATGCTCATAAAATAGAGATATCTATTTGGCCACCTCGTACGTATCGAAGTAAGGTAACGTAAGTATATATAATTCGATATGAAATTAGACGTTTAAGAAGAGCCCTTGAGTACGTTTCATCTCGTCGACTTAACTATTTCTTGTAATCATGCACATCCGATATCAATTGATAAGGAGCCCGGGGGCCGGTTGTGAGAAATGAAGATTGTGTTAGGTTTAGCTACTGAAGGAGGATGCACTTCGAACACACTACTGAGTTTATATGCAATAATCTCTATATAAAACTTTTCCAAAGTGGACCGTTACGGCCAAACTTCAAACGGAAAAAAGTTCAAATGCGACTAAGCCCGAAAAGCTTTAAAAAAAACTTCGGACTACCGAGAAATATATATCCACTCAGAAAAAGAAGTAAAATCTGGTCATAATAGTATCTGTATAATCGTGATCACCTAAACAGGGGTATATAATATACTTCATAGTTTATACTATCAAGTCAGATCTGGAATCCGCTATGCTGCACCGGTGCTACTTTGGTAGATAATTTTTTTTTTTGAATATTTCGCTACTTATTGCAAATATCTTCACAAGGTCTAATGTAGCACTCTTCATTAGATCACAAAGTTTCCTTCGCTGATTAAGTGGGAGAGAGAAGTGAAGAGAGACTATCAAAATTCCTTTATAATCTTTTTATATTCATTTTAGAGGGAAATAATTCACGCCTCCGCCGGAGATATTAAGTAGTGGATGATGGTAAGGAGAGAAGGGAGATAAAAAGGAGATTGAGCAGGAAAAAAGAAAGCGTATGACAGATAAGAAGAAACCGATGATGAGGACAGTACATGAACAATAAGGACATAAAAACGAGAAGAAAAAAAGAGAAGAAATGTAAAGAGAACCCGCATAGCTATACAGAAGGAACTAAAAGTAGATTTATCCGGTTAGAAAGAAAGAGAAAAAAAAAAAAAAAAAAAGGGTTGATAAGTAAAATATTTTGAAGGTTTGCTTTGTTTGTGGGAAATCGTGTCTTTCGTGTCTTTTTGATATTAAAACCCGGTTATATATTTCCCATGCCCATTAATGTTTTTGTTTAGAAAAAGAAAGATATATATAAATAATAATAATAATAATAATAATAATAATAATAATAAAATGAAAAAAGCATAAACACCACCACTATGCGACTAAGTCCTCCATATCCAAATTCTCCGCCTTCCAAAGGAAAAAAGTGTGTCGTTGTCCATTAATCCCTTTAACAACTTAGAAATCTAGAAATGGATTCGTAGTTGCAATAGTTTTTTACGCCACGACCAAATTCGATATCTACCACTTCATGAGGTGGGGCCTGTCGCCCTTGCTCAGGCTGAAGGTGGCCTTGAGGTAGTTCGCCAGGTGAGGGGTTTCCTTGATGGCGGAGATTAATTGCTTGTCGACTGCCGACTGATCCGACGACCTGACTTCGGGAAGTGGCTTCTTCTGTTGAGATTGTTAGTATCGTGAACGTCATGCCATACCGTATCATGTCCCACAAGCCTAAACTCCCAAGTTTTGATATCTGCAGATTTCCTGCTCTAACTTCAAAACCTGGGCAACGCAATAAAAAAAAAAAAAACCAAAAGTTCGGTAACCAACCTCTTTGTTTCCGTCCTTGAAGAACTCCTCTCTTTGCTCTTCTTCTCCTCCTTCTCGCGTGCGAAGTACTTCTCGTCGAACTTGGCAACATCGACGCTGCTGACATCTATCTTAGTGCTCGTGGCGATGACATAGCGGGCATTGACTCTTCGAAGAGGGACGCCGTTCAGCTTGAAGGGACCAGTGACGAGGAGGAGACCGTGATCGAGATCTTTGAGCATGACGACGCGCTTGCCGCGGAACCTTCCAGCGAGAATGATGAGGATGGTTCCTGGAGTGAGGGATGATCGCAGCTTGGTCGGGTGTTGCGTTTTCCTGACCTGTAATGTACAGAAGCGAAAAAAGTTACTACTATTAATCTTTGAAAATGGTTTGTTGCAAGACGCCAGTAAATTGAAATGTCGTAAGACGAATATTAAATCGAAAAAAATCCGAAGTTATTTTTTGGGCTTATGATAGACCGCCGTGGTTCATTCCCAGTGTGTTTTCCCCCAGGGGAACTAGCACCAAGCAGCCTCCACGATAACCCAAAAGACCTTCTTTCCTCCTCAAAGCAAGCTTGCGCGTATCAGCTGCGTACCTTCTTTGGCTTCACGACATCTTCCGTCGGTACCACTTGGACGCCTTATCCTTGGGGATCTCCCTGTTTCCGGAACCGAACTGCTTCGTGATGGTAGACATTGCTTATTGGGGTGTTATTTGTCGTTGAGAGGGATTCGTATAATACTCGAGATACCAAACGCCAGTTGAGATCCGTTGATTGATTGACGGGGGTTGTTTTTTTTTTTTTCGGAGGGAGATATCAACGTGCTGTTGTTTCTTCGAGAGAGAAAGTTGGCTATTCTCCTCTGACTGCTTGCCTTTGGTTGTTGTGTGTGGTGTGAACTATCGGGCAGTCTTCTCACTTTTTTTTTTTTTTTTTTTTTTTTTTTTTTTTCAGATTTTGGTGCATACAATTTTTGCTGCCCTTCCTTTTCTCCTTAGCGCTGCCTTTTTTTTTTTTTTTTTTTTTTTTTTTCACAGCACAAACTTTCTTCGGTTTTGCTCTACTGTAGGACCTTCTTTTCCCCCTAATTTGGTGGGAAATATGTGGGTGTATCTTAGGGCTTTGACCTTTTGAGGTTTGCCAAGACATCGAAAGTGCGTTGTGAAAATGGTATCATCACGTGACCACGTATCTAGCCGGTCTTGGTTGTGTAACCTGAATTCAATAGTAAGGCAAACGAATCAACCGAAAAAAAAAAATATCAGAATTGATTCAATCTCTTAAACCAATAAGCAGCTTCTTTATCGTTTTCCAGTATAAAAATTACTCCTTGTAGAGAACACCATAGCTTAACGTCTCTGTATCATTAACCTCCTTTCAACATTTTGACTTTGGTAGAACGAATGGAACAGCTGACTGGTTGGGAAATTTAGGGTATATCTAGGTCTAGTTGCGCAATGGAAATTACGCTGAGAAGTCTCAACGTTATGAGCAATGAGGTAGGTTTTAAAATTCAGCAGCCGCCTTGGCGTACGCAGCGAAGATTCTGGTCAAACCCTTCTCGATAACCGAAATCCTATCTATATACTGAGTATTTGCATTTTTAATTTTAAAAACGAGTATTCGATACGAGCTTCCAGCAGCCCTCTTGCGCAGAGATCTTGCTGAAATTGCGGTTTTGTCCTACGTTTCCTCGGCGGCTTTTGAGGTATACGAACAAGGAAGGCAGTTGTTCTGCTAAGCGCTTGGCTATTTCCGTCGAGTTTCGTGGGCGTTTCCAGCTCCCCCACGTCACAAAAAGAACCTTAACAAATATATCTCATATCCTCTCGTTATTGTTATTATTATCAACAGCATATGATACAGACTTCTCCGTCAACGTGAAAGAAGCGGATTGTTGTCGCTCGCAATTATCCACAAAATATCTCGAGGCTGAAATGGTAATGCTTCTTTCGGCACGCAGCGGGAGTGAACAAAGCTTTCAGACATCTATTTTGTCCACAGCGTCAGCTCTTACATTCCCAAATCGATACTCTGAGCAGAGCTTGCGCAAGACGGATTGAAAAATGCATTTTAGGCAGCTGGCCAACTTGGAAAGTCAGCATGCTGACTTCAGACGGCCAAGTCATTCAGAATAATATTTTAAGCCGGGGAAAACGCCATTTTCGTTAGTTGCAAGCCGATGACACAATCTCGCGCAACGATTCGCCTGTAAAATATTTAGACGCTGCAAGTTGGGTGCGGCACAACAGGGGAGTCAAAAACCTCATTCACCTAACAGTTGGTTGCCGAAACCGAATGAGAAAAAAAACAAGAAAGAAAGAAAGAAGAATATTCAGAAACAGTAGAGCTAAGTCCAAAGGGAATGGTACGCTTTAAAACAAGATATTTTTTGGTAAGAATTCAAAGCACTATTCACAACCACCAGAGGGCACAGAATCCTAAAAAGATATAGGCAAAAAAAAAATAAATAGATAAAAATAAAAATCAACGAGATTACTTCTCCGGATAATAATATCATGGAAAAAATTTATTTTATTTTATTAATAATTATACAGGTTAGCGTTTCATTGAGTTCTAGTACCGCTGACCAAAATAGACAGACGAGACAAAAATGATAAGAAATGAAGTGGCTTCCAGGATGAAACGAAAAAGCTTAGCATTTGGTCGAATCGCGCATTATGATAGGCCCCTAAGTTTGCGATCTTCCTGAACCCTCTAAGCTTCCCGAATTCTTTCGTCCAACGTTTCTCCGAAGATCCTGAGCAGCAAGACATTCGAGAGGAACCCTTTAGTTCCATGAAGCAATTTCTATTTTCTCTGCGACAGAAGAAAACGGGTTTTTTTTTTTTTTTTTTTTTTTCATAAGGCGACTCTTTCTATCCGTGATTCCAATTTTGTATTCTTTCGTTTGGACTTGGATAATATATCCTAATTTTGACTCAGTGGAGTCTGTTTAAACGCTTTGACCCATAGACAAATCGCATCTGTGAGAATGGATACATGCACAGACATTCCTACATGCGTTAGCCTAAATGGGTTTTCTCTGCCCATGCAGGAGCTTTCTTATCCTTAGACTCTCTTGAGCGATAAAAATAATTCGAAGAGAAGCATCCTGACGGGTCTTTTTGAGACTATACTTGGAGAAGAAGATGTGTATGCATGGTGTTGTCCAGGGAGAAAGCCAGGGAAAGAAAAAAAAAGAGGAAATTAAAGAGACGGTATCCACAACAAACATGCAACGGGAACAAAGCACGTCAGTCATCCTCATCATTGATCAGAATAACAAAACGACAGCGATTCCAAATTCAATTAGAATTAATACTCTTCGTTTTTTTTTTTTTTTCCGACTACCATCATTCTCTAATTCTTTTCTTTTCTTTTCTTTTTTCTTTTTTTTTCTTTTCTTCCCTCTCAACCTTTCTCCCCTCTCATTTCCATCCATCCATTCTAATTATTATTTCTGTTATGTATCGGACCTGAAATTGATTATCGGGGCTGGTTTTCCGTCGCTGAAAGTGAAGGCTGGGAATCTGTTAGGGATCAATCCTGAATCAGAACGGTAAGGAAAAAGAAAATAAAAAGAGAAGAGGATGGAGTTGGCGCATCAAAGACGTCCACACCACAATATCTTGCACTTCATGATATAAGAGGCATTATCAACATTTGTACCTTAAAATAATATATACTTAGTACATATATATATCGGTTTGTTTGCAGCTGCCCATCCCCGACCTCAGTAATTTCACAGAATATAAAAACCTCCATTCCTTCCTCCCTCCCCCCTGGGCTTAGTTTCTGTCGCACATCCTTCAACGGAATCGCTGTTTGTTTAGATATACACTTATTGTATCAATACTTCTTGGGTATATATCACCGGGAAGCGAACTAGTCTCTTCCCTACACAGCGCAATTCTTTTGATAGCGCACAAAAAAAAACAACAACAACAATACCTCTTCTAGATAACAACAATAAATATATATTCCCAAAAGCAGAAGTAGCTGGTGGACAAATTTGAATTTTAAAATTTAATCCATTTAATTAATAACCTTTTATTTATATATTTCTATTTATATACTTTTCCCACACGCCGTCTCCTACCCAATTCAATTTTTCCAAGATTTTAACCTTTTAACCAGAGCTACCGCATCCTTTTTTATTTTTTTCCCATTCCCTTTTTCCTTTTCTTTCTTACATTCCTCGTTCTTTCCTTTCTTTCTTCTTCCTTCCTCTCTCAGCATTCCTCTCTATCATCATCGCCATTCTTCTATAGTATCAACCAAAGCGCCTTTTCACAAACCAGAAATAAAAACATCAAAATCGCAATAAAGTAGAGCTTCATTCGCAAATATCTTGCTTTTTTTTTTGGATATTTCATCTGCTAGCGCTCGCCTAAAAAGCAACAGCAATCTAAACATATCTCTTCGTCAAAAAAAAAAAAAAAACACTTTCAAAGTATCCATATAATCATCATGCATTCTCAACTCTGTATCTTACTACTGGCCTGCTCGCCGTCGCCGGTGTCGCCATGGCTCAGACTGCACTACTAGCTCTATCCAGCCTGCGCCGACTACGCAGGATAACCCGGAAGGTGTTACTTATGAGCTCTTTTTCGACGTCCCGGGAAAGATCCAAGGCTCCATCACTTTCACCGCTGGTTCAGACGGCACCGGTGTTGTGGTCGACGTCAAAGACCTTGACAACTTCCCTCTACTGGAGGTCCTTTCCTTTACCACGTAAGTGATTTCGATTTCCAGCTCTAGGGGAAAAAATAAAAAAAAAAATAAAAATAAAAATAAGAGCGTTGTGTCCTTTTAAAGATTTCTTTGCTAACGACATATTCATAAAGGTTCACACCCATTCTGTTCCAAGCGATGGTAACTGCACCGGTACTTGGGCCATTTGGATCCTTACGGTGTAAGTATAGCATTTCTCCCCCTCTCTTATGAATTTCCTACTTTCACAGAAACCTATTCTGATCTAAATTGTTTTTAATATAGGTCACTGAGAAAACAAAATGCGACCTCAATGCTCCTAAGAATTGCCAAGTTGGCGACCTCTCGGGCAAGCATGGAACCATTACTCCCGATAAAAATGACAGATTTTCTGCTATCTACACCGACGACTTCCTGAGCACCAATGCTTCAGATGTCTCTTATATCGGAGGGTTGAGCGTTACTATCCACTTGAACAACACGACCCGCATTGCCTGTGCCAACATCACGCAGTTGAGGGTACAGCGGTCTCCGGCTCCAACAACACCATCCCGAGCAATATTCCTCCTCCCGCGATCAGCGGCGCTTCTTCCATCTTGCCGATGCTGGCTACCTCGCCTTTGGCTTCGTGGCTTCTATCTTGCTCTAGGTTTCTTTTGATCAGCTCGGAGGCATGAGTTATTATGCTTAGGAACAGTGGAGAAGCATTATTCATAATGTCCTATGAGGATCGTTATTATCACGATTAAAATTGGTTGGGTTCACTACTACTGTTATGTCATCAAAAAGGACTGTGCTGTTATTTTTTTCTTTTCGTTTCGTTTCTTTGTATTGGTATTGTTCCGGGTTCTTTTTCTGCCTTTATTATCATTCAATTAGCCTTTGAACAAGTCTGGTCATAAGCAAATCATGTACCAGCAATTAATATAAAAAAAGTTGCAGTGAAGGTATAGACGCTTTCGCTATATTCTGCGCACTGACGCATTCAATACTTTTCATGTTTTTTTTTTTTTTTTTTAAAAAAAAAAAAAAACACATCCGACCCTCTGCCGAAGATCGGTGACAATTGCCAAAAATACAGCAGGCTCGTCCATGCGAGCTTTGTTGCATGCAGTGATTAGTATGGCTATTGTGGGGTTTCATGGTCGTCATCCATTTGGAGAAGTGATTATATTCGTATAAACCGATTTTTTTTTTTTTATAAAAAGCGTGAGCACCAAGGAGCTGCCACGCTTCGAATTCGGTTTCCACTTTTTCCTGAATAAAAAAACTATAATATTTACAAGCTTCGAAGACGTCATGACTATCGTGTGCCAATTCAATTAGCAATGTCAGCGGCATCGTCATTTTTTTTTTTTTTTGAAGTGGATGAGACTCAGTTAAGATAGTAGTAGGATTGATATTTCACTGTTTACTTTTTGCCTCTGATTCTCACTCCCCCGGATCTCGGCGTTACAGATTGATTGTCGGTTTCCCGGTACTCAATCCGGGATCATCGAAAAGCACACAAAAAAAAAAAAAAAGAAAACGGATGAGATTGCCGAAACTTGGCAGGATATAATGATACCAAAATACTCGGAGTACTCAGTAGCCTATTGAGCTCGCCGGCCATGCATCACGATAACGACAATGAGGGGTTCTATTATGAGCGGCACGATAGATTTCTTCTCGAAATGTCTCTGGTAGTGATTTTTTGTATTGCAATTGCGATTTTACTTATTGGGATTTTATACTATACAAAAGCCAGAGGGTAAATCCTGACAACCTGGTATCTGGTTTCTTCTTTTATTCATCTTTCCTTTGTCTTTTCTTTCTTTCTTCTCTTTTGTAATAAAAAAATCGAGCAAATCCGAAACAGTCTCGGACGCTCGATGATCAAACTTATTATTCTCCTCCCCATCTTCGCCAATGTTTTTGGTTGTTAAAAGAGAAAAGGCTAAAGCCCCCGAACGCAAAAAGGATGATGTCGGTGTAAGAGGTTTAAAAATAAAAATAATAATCGTGACAATAACCGGAGCTGAAGAACGAGCCCACCAACCAAACCAATAGCGGCAAAAAAAAAAAAAAAAAAGGAAAACTTCAGGTCCTACGGGCCAAAGGCTCCAAAAAAAAGACATATCAAACATTTTTTTAATAAATGTGTGATACACTCTCATAATCCAAACAAAACCTCCCGCTGTCGTTCAAAAAAGGAAAGCTTATCTTCCCCCCCTTTTTTTTTTTTTTCTCTTTTTAATACGATATAAGCAATCCTTTTTCTTTTTCTTTTCTTTCTTTTTATTTTATTTTTTTTATTTTTTTGTAGCTTTGCAGCTGCACTAACTCTATCCATACTCATGATCCTCCCACCTCCGAGCGACTTGATCTTGCTGACTAGTTTACCTTCCTGCTCCAATTCACCCACGTCGTCCGCTCCTCCGATGCTGGTACCTGGATGAGGATGTTTGGCACGGTTCTCCTTCCGGTCCTCTTCAGGAGGACGTCTTTGGAACGTTGAGGTGTCGTCACGGATGTCGAGCTCGACGACCTGAATTTGGTATTTCACGTTAGAATATAGAAAAGCAATAATAAAATTAAAATAATAAGCTTATCTGACATAAGAATGGTTCGAGGACTTTTGTCTTGGACTTACGAATGGAGGTGGGACTATTTTATATTCTTCTAATAGAAGCTTCTTTGCCCTCTTGGAGAATGGGCAGTAGGTCTCGAGAAGATGATGACTGTTTATGAGTGAGGGTCTGTGTTAGTCTACTTCGGTACCTTTCTGAGACACCTCTTATATAAAAAGAAGTGTTGAAAAACGGCATAGCAAAAAGAGCTGTAATACAACGTAAGATAATACATGAGACAGATTCTCTTACTTGGTGAGCGCTTCAGTATCTCGTCCATCTCGTCCAGAACCTTCTTCTCCTCGGGAGTCGCGTCTTCGTCGGATTTGCTACCGCTGTCGTCCGCCTTCTTCTTCGGCGGTAGCTCGGCGCCGGCGGGAGGATTCGGTGCCTTTTCGTTGGCCTTCTTCTTCGCTGCCGCCTCCGCATCCTTCAGCCTCTGCTGCATCTTTGCGTTCTCGAGGTCGTCGTCGCCGGTGCCCGCGCTCCCTTGGCTGCTGCTTTGGCTGCTTTGCGTTCGGCGTTGAATCGGTCTAGTTCGGCGCCGCGGCTACGGTATGTGTCCCTCTGATTGGTTATAAAAAAAAAAAAAAAAAAGTTAGTACACATATTTTTATTCCCTTATTCCAGCTACGGTGGTGCTCTCGAAAACAGTGTTGAACGTTCAAAACAGAATCATGAAAGGTAGAAAGGACAGAAAGGTGGATTTACCGAGTAGAACAGCATGAGGACGAGTATAACGAAAGTCGCAACGACCAGCAACTTGAGACGCCTGCCGGATGCCATCGTTGCGGATTTCTTGTGGGAAAAAAACTAGTGCCTCTCCTTCTTGGTAATTCGTAGCTCCCACTAAACGCGTCCTGTTTGAGAGGCTCCGTTTTCCGCAATTTTGGACGAACGTTAGGTTGACGATGAGTGGTGAATTGGAAAGTGGCGTATGAGAAGAGAAGGAGTTCGTTTTTTTCTTTAGTCCAAATTTTTTTTTTTAACCCTTCCCGCTTGGAAGTTTTCTAAAGTAGGCTTTCTGCAATATTTCTTGGGGCCTTTGCTTGGAAATCACTTTTTCGGTATCCGAACCATTAAAACTCCGTTACGCTATTTTTTACTTCGCGTATCGAACAATATAAAGAACAACAATAATATGCACTTTTTTTTTTTTTTTTTTTTTTTTTAAGATTATTTTCTCTAGAACAGCACCACATGGCTACTTACTACTCTACATTATTGGAGTAAGAATAATGTATATCGGAGAAGAAAGACATCACGTCCGGGATAGGTCAAGACAGCAATATACATGATTAAAGCTCTGCAAAAATTGAATAATTGTCCAGTAGAAAGAAGTAATAGTAAGGTTTTAATAACGCCACTTAACTAAGAACCAGAAGTAGTAAAAACGGAGATACGGACATGAAAGGGAGAAAAGGGACAAGAAGGAACAAAAATAAAATAAAAAATAAAAGAGGATATCTTGCTAGGATGAAGGTTAAAATTTTGATATTATATTTTATTGTGAGATTCGGCGTTTTATAAGTATACGGTTCACAAAAGAACAGCTTATCACCGGTTTTGTGGCCAATAGTCATACTTGTACATGTCAAGCCGCCAGCTTGGAAGTTGCGCCTCATCCTTCCAAACGGCACCGCAGATATTGCAAAGCTCCTCTGCCCATCGGGACCATCCCTAACCGCCCAAGTACCAGTTCCCGGTAGCTTACAATGGCTGCACTTCCAACTGCTCCGCTCGTACTCGCTGAGTTGAATGGCACCGATGGGTCCCAACGCGGAGCTGGCGAGCGCCCCGTGATGCTTCGGCTCATCGATGCCGGCGATCCTGATCGTTCGCTTCCTTTTGTTTCTCTCACCGCGGCCGAGCGCTTCATCTCCGCCACCCATCGACGAACTACCGGCGTCCCAGGAGTCTTGAGGTCCATGAATAGATAATTCGCACTGAGATTAGAACCGTAGTAAACCTCGACGTTTCTCTTCTCGCACGGCGAATCTGCCTCTCCCTATCACCTTCGCGCTTCTCGATTTCCTCCTGGCTGAGTTTCTCAACGTTGGACCCCATTCGAACCCAAGCCCGTCCGAGTCGTGCCTCCATCCAGCGCCGAACGTCGGACCCTAGCGCAGCGTCGTTGTCCAGGCTTTCACCGCTTATAAGGTGGATATTCCCAGTCTCCAGCATTCCTTCTTGAGTTTCAGGACCTGCTCGTATATGGCATTCGTTATAAGCGGTAGAATTCTCCATGCAAGCCCATGTCGCGACAACAAATCTTCGCAAAATGTTCCGGCGTTAAGTTCTTGTTAAGCAAGTCCCATTCGAATTTGTCCTCGTACAGATACCTGTTGACATAAAGGAAAGCTTCACTACGACGCGGTACGACGGTTCCGCGTCATCGCCGCCAATGCTATCGGGCAAGGTTATCGTCGCGATCGTCGCGTTCTCTTCTAGCTGAGCTCTTATCGTCGATGCGATCGTCGAAGCGTACATGTTGATGGGAGGTCGAGGTCAGCGCACAGGGTTTGCGCGAATTGATCGGGGGTGATGAGTGACTCGTTAAGTTCCATAGGAAAGAGTCCTTGAGCCGTGTTTGTGTGTTCAGGTCGAGATCAAGGCGGATTGGAACTAAGGTACACGGCAATAGGGAGGCTTCATACTGTTGTTCATCGGTTCTACGGGACACCTTTAGTGGGAGAAAATAAAAGGAAAAATAGAAACAGATAAATTGAATAACTCAACTCAAACCCCTCAATTATCTTACGTACCTAAAAAACGAGGGCCGTGTGGCCTGCGCGAGCTTTCCTTTATATTCCACGGGCCGCGACTCCGCATCCTCTCCAAGATCGTTCCCCCCCTGCCTAATCGCACGTCTGACCTGTCTTCGAAATCATCGTCATCGTCTTCGGCATAATTTATGACGGCTTGACCGCGCTTTGCTGACCTGGGCGGTAACGTGCTGAACCCTTGCTGTGGTGTCGGTTGCAGGGGGCGGTGTTGAACGATTTGAGACGCGCTGCATAATTCGTGCTTAGAGCCTGCGGACCGAGATAGTTTGTCGCAGTTGTGGAATTTGGAGCTGGTGCGCTAGGCGCAGCTGGCTGACAGGCGTTGAAGGGCCATTGGGTGCTGCTGAGAACGAGGACGTTCGTCCGAACATGTATGACGGTGTCGCCGGCATCCTGGAACGTGTTTTGTTATCAAAAAAAAAAAAAAAAAAAAAAAAAAAGGGTTCTATATTCTCTGGCTTCGCATGAAAGTGCTTCCGATTTGTTTTCCCAGGACAATTTCGACTGAAGGAAAGTAGATGTGAAATATGATCTCAATCTGCAGATTCGGTTGTTACTATTACTGGGTTCCGTGATTCTTCAAGGCGTAGAGGAGGAGGAAGAGTAAAATCTGCTGTGGAACGATAATTAAAGAAAAAAGAAAAAGAAAAAGAAAGCTTAAAAGAGTTTTTTTTTTTGTTTTTTTTTTTTTGCTTGGGAAGGAAAGGGGCACATTCTCGCACACAAAGAAAAAGCGTAAACTGTCTTAGCAACTGAATTGCTCTCAGGATCCAATCTTATCTTATCTCATCCGCCAAGATCTAATTCTTTTTGTGTAACCGTGCTTTTTAAACGGTTTATTGAACGCTCCTTCACCTCGAGGGCTCCAGACTAGATCATGACCTATTTAATCTAATTCATTCTAAGCTTCTTTCATCAATTTGGCATATCAACTTCATTCGTTCGTTATCAGTTTTGCTACAGTATCGATATATTTGGTATTTATTTTAAAAATAAGGATTAGATGTGCTAATAGCATATATACTTAGTACATTTCGCTCAGGTTAAATTCATCTGGAATTCCCTTCATCTTCCTTTTGGATACCTTAGAGAACATTGCATGAACAACCGACACCCACCGTGAGATAACGATATCCACCTTAATGAGCACAGATTTCTGACGCCTACAAGAGGGGAAAACAAACAAACAAACAAAAAAAAAAAAAAAAGCACTGCAAGAAACATGATCGAACAGATGATAATACCCCAAAATAATATTTTGAACTCCGCAAACTCCACGAGCATCCAGGATTTCAAAGAAAGACCCTTAACATTGAAAAAACACCCAAAGCATGAAGAAAGACCACCGTTATCATGAAGGAAGACAAAGTGTGATGAGAAACGAAGAGCAATAAATGGTGATAAAGCGTGAGCATGAGAAGGGAATACATGTGTGAGCGGAAATGAAAAGCACAAGTTTTTATAATGACTTCTTATACAGGAGCTAATTTAATACTTCATCATCTTCATCTCCGCCATTTTCAGCTTTAGGTTCCAGTGTAACTTCCACAACTTCATTTCCCAAATTTACAGTGGGTTCCCTGGCAGGCTCTGGTTTTTGTATTTGGATTTTCTTTAGCTTTGGCAGAAACGCCCTGTCAACAACAGCATCGTCAGCCTTCCGCTTCCGACCATCAATCGGAGTTGTTACTCCTGCAAGTGGATAGGCAGCTGCTGGATTATGGTTTGGCAGGGCATTCGGTAATGGTGTCGAATTCCGCCGTTGCTGCTGCTGCTGCTGCTGCTCTCTTTGGTGTTGGGCGGGATTATACGCTTGCTGGAAGCGAAGTGCCTGTTGATGAAGGCTCGGTGCTGCCGCCATCACCCTGTTAGAAGGAACCGGTACCGGGAGGTAGACGACATTGGGTGCATTGCTTTCGAGGGATACTATGTTGCCGTCACCATTAATGCTGATGGGCAATGGACCGTCATCTGGATTCCGCCGCAGCCGACCGACCTGGAGTTCTGTTGTCGAGAATGCATCGAATCGCCATAGAATTGGTAACGCTTCCAAGGATGTTCGCCAGTAACGTCTCCATGGGCACGGTGATATTGATCTCGTTGCTGCTCCTGATATTGATACCGGTTGCGACATGTTAACGTTTATGCTGTCGGGGCCCGCCGGAGTAACGTTTGGGGATGTGGGAGTTGCTGGTGGTTGAGGACCGGTGTATGGTGGTGGAAGAGGAAATGAACCAGCATGCTCCTCTATTATATGTGGAACGGCGATTTGCTCTGGCAATGGTGCTAAGGGTACCGCAATCGGTCCTTGAATTACAGGGGCAGCAGACATTTTAGTTTATCAAAGACGGTTAATATGGCGACGAGAGGAATGGGTTGATGGGACGAATATGAGGGGATCCTCAGGAAAAACTTCACGAGGTAAGCGTTGACTGTCCTGCGTTGAAGGTATTCGTGGAGATATGACCTGGAATGGAGATTCTTAGTATGAAAGACGGTCGCTGCTCCTCGCTTCCCGATAAACGAAAAATAAGTTTTTTCAAATCTTTATCAAAGACTGATAAGAATTTCTCATGGTGGAGGGAAACCACCAGGCTTTTATGTTCACATCTAACCACCGCGCACCTTGGTGTACTACTCCTACAAAATGTTCTCTTTTCTTTTTCTTCTTTCTGACATAGTAGAAACAAAGGGTAGAGGGGGAGAAAGAAGTCACAATGGCGCGGGGTCGCACGCATTGTTTTCTATAACATTAAGAAAGAAAAAAGGTCAATAGCCAGCCACCTTTCTTCAATGGTGTTCACAACTGTTGCAAAAGGCACACTTCAAGTGGGTGCTGGGATGACATTTTCGTCCTATTTTTGTACCATTCTTTTGTCTCCGGTGAGTGACTTATTTTGAAGGGGAAATGGAGAAACAATTCCTAGAGGCTTTCACTCTTGTTCTCCTCAAGACATGCAAATGATACATGCGTGATGTATGCGTACGAACCTCATTTCCTATTGTTGGTATACCTGCATCTTTGCATCCAAATTCTGCATTTTTACAATGCCACAATGCCTCCGTTTTCTTTTTCTTTTTCTTTTTTTCCTTTTTTTTTTTTTTTTTGCTTATTGTGAATGAAAGGGAGGAATGGGCATCACTAAACACCTGCGCATCCTCAACATGAAATCAGCCAATTACGGGATCTAAACCAGACAGTAGAGATGCCACGATTCCGTTTGTTAAGATGTTCGCGGCCAACAAAGATCCGTCGACGCTGGGACTAGACCGGAATGCTGATGCTAGGGAAGCCGAAATGTTCAGACCGGTCTTGACCGCGGAGGCACGAAAGACCACGCAGCTCAGCGCCACTAAGTACGGTTTTCAGCTCCCGACGCCAGGGGACGAAAGGAGATGGAAAATAAAATATAAAATAAATAAATAGAAATACAAATGTTACAAAGTCAACACAAGGGATCCGGAGAGGTACGTAATGGGAGCTCTATTTCAAAGGAAAGGAGGGAATCAAAGGTAGAGTAAAACGAAGATGCACGGTAGAGCTTTGAAATGATACTGCCTTTTTTCTCTTCCATTTTGTTCTAGGGTTTAGCACCGAAACGGCCAAGTTCTGCCCGGAGCGCACGAATAAGAAAGCGTCCTAACACTCACAATAGAACTTCATAATAATGCAACAATCAAGCTATTGTTGCTAATGCTATATCACCGCAAATATAGTGCACTATGATCAAACAGGGATACAACAATGCCAGTATATTCTCTACCTCAAATAGAGAACAATAGTCCAAAATCGATCTGTTCGACGTTGGTCATTGCCGAATACGAACGATCGAGGAGTATATTATTATCAAATGTCGTTATTTAGTTCAGGCTTTTGGGGTTCTTTTTTCCTCTTTATTTCTCCAATTGCGCGGTCACAAAAAAAAATAAAAAATTTATTTTTCGGAACCGGTCCACCCCATTAGCCGCAGATTGCCTTGCCAAGGGATGTAGCAAGGGATAGATACATCATGAGGTGAGGAGCCTGGAATAATAACCCAGGCAGGTGGGGGACTCTTGCATGAAAAAAAAAAAAAAAAAAAAACACACTCAAAAAAGAAACAAAAGAGGCGAAACTATCCTGTCCCCTCCGTTACCCTTGTTGTACTTTTGGTAATATCTAACTAAAATTTTGAAAAGACGAAAAAATAGATATATATACACTAGGTCAAAGTAAGGATCCTTGGTCCCAATTTTTTCCGAAGAATATATGTCTGATATGTAAATTCTCCTTGCGATCCACGTGTTGAGTTCACTGGAATGGTGGGGTTTAGCGGGTATCTATCTTATCATATTTTATCGTATAATGTAGCTCCCCGCTCGCTCCCTAATATCTAAAGCGCAATGCAGGGAGTTATAAAATGTTATCCTTTTTTAATATCTTTTTACGCGAGAAATGCTAGTTAGCTAGCGAGCGAGCGAGCCATGTTATCCGAAACTTTGGGAACAGGTTAAACGGCAGGACTAGCATGCAGTATTCGCTTGATCTGTTGGAGAAATATTGGAGGAAACCGGCTTAAACCTTGCTGCTACTCAGAGGCTTTCCATTCCTTCATTTTCGTTGTCTTGCTTATAATACTTTACTCGGGGATCTTGTTCTTGTGAATAATCATCATCAGTTTGATTGGCGTTGATGTCCATGGAACTAGAGACTTCGAAAGCCACTTGTTTCAAGGAATAATTATAATAAAAAGGAAAGGAAAAAGAAAAAACTTAGGTATACCAGTGAGCGCCAACCAGGTCACCGGGTTGCAGCACGATCACCTCCTGCCTTGCAGGTCGAAGTTGACATCCCAACCGCATATACATATAGTGCTACGGTGTTGGCCTTTTCTGGCGATACGGAGATGCAATTGCTAGTAAATCCGACAATTGGTCAACCACTGCAAAAGCTGCAGAATTAACGCTGCCCGAGCCGGGGTTTACCTTCTGGTAACATGTGGTATATTCTCCAAGACCCGGGCCTATCCTTTCCCTCTACTTGGTCTGCGGGTTAGATTAAGAGGAGACGATGCAGAGTAGGGTAATGGCATAATCGATATTGGAAGAGGAAAGGTGGCTGCTGCAAGACTTTCGCCTCTCTTGTCTTTAATTTTGATTATCATCCTTACGCAGGGTTACTATAATACATATATGCTATAGATGCTTTGATATACACGATGCGATGAAGCAGACCTTTTCTTTTTTTTTTTCTTTTCCTGCCGACTACCCCCTGCGTTTAGCTCTGCGGAGCTGTCGTTTCCTGGCGATAATCCGGGCAGCCTTTGCGGCCTTGTCTGATTTGGAATCTGCACTAGACTGCGTCTCGTGATCAGCGCCGTCGTCTCCAGCATCACTAGCTTCTCTTTTTCGTTTCTTTGCAGCTGCTGAAGACTCGGTACTCGATGAAGAAACTTTATTTTTCCGGTTGCCTTTTCCTTTGCGGTCTAGCTTGTTCCTTTTGTCAGAAGAATCCTGGTTCTCACCATCACCGTCCGCTGCACCTCTTGCTCTTTCGCGCGCCTTGTTTTCTTTGTCCCTTCGTCGATTCACAACCTGTATGTTCTCTAAGGCAAACTCAACGATCAGGCGTTTCTTTCGATCCTCGGGAAACGAGTCGGCGCCCGATGAAGATCCTTCAGACTTATCGTTGTTGTCTTTCTTCTTATTATTCTTTCCTTTGTTTTCGCTTTCCTTCTGCTGCTGCTGCTTTTCGCCATTGCCATCCTCTTTGACGTTTGCAACCTCCCGAGCGTTCAACCAACGTAAGCCCATTAGAGCACAACGATGTGAGCATATTCGATGAAGCCGTATCCCTTGCTACGCCCTGCTCCCTTATCCTCCCTTACCAGTTTAGCCTGCTTGACAATACCTTTCCCCTGCACTTTCCTCCTCTTTTCTTCCTCTTTCATCTCGGGACCGCCGCGTGCCAGCTCTTCTTTGCTAAGCGGTTTTCTTACACCCTTTTTCACTTCAGAAGCAAACTCAACCACGGCCTTCCTCGCAAGGAACTTGAGCTGCTTTTCCGTGACGTTCCTCGGTACGTTTCTTACGGACAGCCTAGTTAAAGAAAGATGAAGTGAAGGGTTCTTTTCCAAGAAAGTCTTCCTCTGCTTGAGCGAGGCTTCGCGGAGTGCGGCTTCTTTTTTCGATAGCGTGGCGAACATTGGACTGTTTGTAGGAATTGTGCCCTCGGCGAGGAGGTATAGGTGACGACGATCCTGCTGAGCTTTGTCGCGCGTCTTGCTGTTTGCCTCCGTAAGCTTCTCCGCTTCGTTTCGTGAGACCGCTCTGGTCAGGCTGAGTACGCGGCCGTCCAGGGTGTATTTGCCTGTCGGGTCTAGGTCATCCGATTGTAAGATGGACGGCTTGGAGCCATGTGTTTTACCGGGAGTTTCCTTCTGAATAGTGCTCTGTGGGGCAGCCTTCAGGCACTCGTCGCAATCCGAAGTTTTGTAAAAGCAAACGAACGCGGTGCCTCGCGGACGTTCTGTGGCGTGGTCCATAACTATCCTTGCGTATCTAACCGGGCCGAACATTGACGAGAAATGTTCGTAGAGCGCATCTTCCTCGGTTGTGAATGCCAAATTTCTTATGAAAACTGTAGACTCGTTGTAGTCATTTGCTGCTGAAGCCTTGCTACTCTTGTCGCCTTCGTCATCATCCTCGTCCATGAGGTCCTCATCCTCGTCACCCTCGTCATCCTCGTCATCCTCGTCATCCTCGTCATCGTCATCATCTGTGCCTGCACCAGCACCTCCATCCGAATCCTCGCCTTTGGCCGCTGAATCTCCATCCTCAACGCCATTAGCGTCTTCGGCATCCACCATAGATTCGTCCTCGTCTTGCTGAGTAGATTTCACCCATTCATCCTTTTCCACAGCCCAATCCACAGCCACCGTCCTCCCGTCAATTTCCGTACCGTTGACGCCAGCCATTGCCTTCTCAGCGTTCTTGGTACTCCGCATCGTAACGATAGCGAACCCGCTCATGGGTCCCGTCTGCTTCCCATTCTTCCTTGGTATAATGACGCTCTTTATCTTCCCGTACATGCGGAAGTAAACCTCCAGCTGCCCAGGTTTCTTGATACTCCACGGCAGGTTTCGTATAATAAGGCGCGGGCTCCTCTTTGCGTCCTTGCCTTGCGCGGTAGCTGACGCAGCGCCTTTCGAACCGCCGCCGTCGGCGGTACCTTTCGTGCGAGTTTCCCTGTGTCTGGCCTCTGCGATTTCGACCTTGATGTTCCTACCTCCCAGTGGCTTGCCGTCGAATTCCTTGATGGCGGACTGCGCATCGGCGGGATCGACGAAGGTGACGAAGCCGAAGCCACGAGACGCCTTTGTCGTCGACTCTGCTACGACCGTGGCATGTTTGATAGGTCCGACGAAGGAAAAGTGCGTCGCTAGGTCTTCGGAGGTTGTCTTGTAGTCCAATGAGCGAACAAAGAGCGTTCGTCTGGTTGCAGTGTCTTCTTCGGCGGTAGCATCTGCGCCGGCGGAAGGAACAACCGCTAAGCTCGTATCTTCTTGCTTCTCAGCTTCATTGTCCTTATTACTCCGTGCTTTGGCTTTCTTATGAGGAGGCGACATTGCCTCTCGATAGCAATTGCTCCTTCGATTCTATGAACAACAAAAGAAAGAATGTAGACTTGATATCGAAAATGCGTGAAGGGAAAATTTTTCCGTATGTATTTTGTCGCTGCAAAATAGGCTCGGTCAAAAAAAAAAAAAAAAAAAAAAAGAAACTTCTCACCCCGGTTTCGTCCGAATAAAACCTCCTAGCCTGATTCGAAATCTTTCCTTTCCCCCAATTTCTTTAGGCGGAGCCTCGCGTCAACCTGCTGATAGTAAGTAAATCACTACTAGCAAGAAAGAGAGCAAATCACGCAGACACACACGCACACATACACCCATACTTTATCCATATCTATACCAGCTCTCTTCTTCGTTATTATTATTCTGCTCTGGCTTCTCCTCCAAGAAAAATATACGATAAACTTGTTCTCTCCCTTATCTTCCAGTCACGTTTCAGTAATATACATCGAGAGAGCCTGTCAGCATTTACCTTATCAGTTTCCTTCGTGTACAGGGAGAGGAGACGCGAGCTTCTGAGGAGTAACATTCTGGTGAAGAGTTATCGGGAGTGGAGAATTTGATGTTTTCTTAGCTGGTGTCACAAGAAGGTATCGACAAGAAGGTACCCTATCCTTCCCCTATGTTACTATGGGCATGTTTTACTCCATCCACCCCGACCATTTAAAAGAACAAACGCCGCCCCTTACATCACCGTTTCAACTCGGCCGAGTTTCTACTCACAGCTGCAGATTTAGCAACGAAAACAGAGTGCTAACCCGTAAAGCTCCAAAGGATCCCCAACAGCAAACGGAGGGTAGACAAAGATGGTGTCCGATCCTACTTCGACAACAGAATCGACGGTGGAAGAGCAGAGTTCTGCAGCTGCGGCAGACTGGTCGAAATCGCCGATCAACCCAGCTGCGATGGCTACCGGAACCACAGAACAGGATGAAGCAACGCTCAACGAGAAATCGAGTTCAGAAGAGGGCCAAGAGAATTCGGAACAAACCGAGGAGGAAAATCTCGCGAACCTGACTACGGGCCTCTCGATTTCGGAAAAGCAGCAAGAAGCAGAGGCGGGCAGAGAAAGCGAAATCGAACCCGAAAGGTCACATACTCCACCGCCGGCCGCGAGCCGAGACGTTAAGAACGACAGCTTGCCATTGTCACCTCCTCCACCAGCGCCTCCTCCCAAGGACGTTCGACCCCAGAATGGCGTGCCCGCTATCCAGACGCGGTTCCCCACGAGCGCTAAGATCGCATCGGCTACCCTACACCCTGGTCACTCGACGAGCCACCATCACAACAGAACATTGTCCTCGTCTTCTTTCCTAGATGCACACGAAGACACGTCTGGGGATGAGAAGGGCGAGATACGTAACATCATGTCCCAGTTTTCCCCCAGCATAACCCCCGTCGATGGTCAGACCGAGGAAACCGGAGAGGACAAGTCGGGAACCAGTCCCAGGTCCCCAAGCTTTGCGAGCAGACCTCCCGAACGTCCAGCCTCGAGAATGTTAGCCTTCCCAAGCGAGAAAGCAGCCTCGCCGTGATACCTCCGTCGCCCGGACAGCAACAGAAACCGTCGAAACACCCCGAGATACCCCCTACACCTACCACCGCCCCACCCGCTCCCGACCCCGAACCGCCCTTACCCTTCGACTTTCACCGCTTTCTGGAACAACTGAAACATAGAACCGCCGATCCGTCGCGAAGTATCTAAAGTCATTCCTACAGGAATTTCCAAGCGCCAGTGGCAGGTCCACGAGCAAGTAAAAATAATCAGCGACTTTCTCAACTTTATACACAACAAGATGGCCCAGTGCGAGGTCTGGCGGACGTTTCGGACGACGAGTTCGACAATGCGAAGGAAGGGATGGAAAAATTGGTCATGAATAGACTTTACCAGCAGACATTTTCGCCAGAGATACCGCCACCTCCACCAGCACCGCTTGGTAGGAGGGAAAGAGGAGAGACCACCACCAACTAGCGCATCCCGGACGGAGAGGCCAACACCAGGAGGACGTGGAGAGGGATCAGGTGCTGGCCCAAAAAGTTGCTATCTATGGTTGGGTGCGCGAGGAGCATTTGGATATACAGCCCGTAGGAGACAGTGGACGGAAATTTCTGAGCCTTGCAGTACAGGAGCTCTTGAAAATAAAAAGTTACCGGGCGCCGCGAGACAAAGTGATATGCGTGCTAAATTGTTGCAAGGTTATATTTGGTAGGTCCTATTTTAAGCAATTAATTATATGGATTTCTCGTAGTTCAGGTTTTTGCTGACTCTCTCGCAAAGGTCTGCTACGCCATTCCAAGGCGACGCAATCCGCCGATGACTTTGTCCCTCTTCTGATATATGTCGTCCTGCGTGCAAATCCGGAGCACCTCGTCAGTAATGTTCAGTATATACTGCGGTTTCGAAACCCCGACAAGCTGGGCGGTGAAGCAGGATATTACCTAAGTTCTCTCTTAGGGGCTATACAATTCATCGAGGGCCTCGATAAAAATAGCCTCACGTGTAGCGATGAGGAGTTTGAGCGGAACGTAGAAGAAGCGGTGAAGAAGATTGCCGAAAAGCAGGATCCTATAAGTCCCGTTTTAACAACGGAGAACGATAGACGAGCAAGGATCGGCCTTGAAAGTACTGCTAACCTGATGCCAGCGGAGACTACACCAAGGAAGTCTGCCGAGGCGGAGGGGCAAAGAAGTACAGAAGTGAGGAACGAAAAGACGGAGAATCTGGGAGGAGAAGAGGAGAGGGCGGCGGTTACCGGGTTTTTGCAGACGATAAAGCAACCGCTATCCACAATTGGACGGATCTTCATAGATGATTCCAGCTCTTCATCGCAGCAAGCGACCACGGAACAACGTCTGCACTCCAGTTCGGGCCCGGCCGTCACGCCCCTTCCCGAAACACGCCTCGAGGCACACCATCGCCAAATTCGACCGATGTACCAGGAGCGCGACATCTACGGGACCCGTCGGCGGATGCAATGTCGGCTGAGGAGTCCGCTGCCAGGCAAGCTAGCGCAGAATTAGCAGAAGCCGCGAGGATGGAAAGAGCAGAGCATGAGAATGTCGTTGGGTGAGTTGAAATAGCTACATTCTTCCTCCTTTACTACCTCGGGTACAGCTAACATTTTTGTAGCATCCTGTCCGCTATGTTCCCAGGGCTGGATAAGGACGTTATAGACGACGTGGTTCGGTTGAAGCAGGGAAGGTGTGTCACTCTCTCACTATACATATGCATTTAATTTCTGTTTCGCCGTCCTTAATAACGGCAACGCTAACGCCTCTTCTTATTTCTTCACAGGGTCGGACTTGCTGTCGATGCATGTTTAGCATTAAGCGCAGGGTAAAGGATTTTCATTCCACGCCGTTAATATTTATATTTTTTGTTCCCTTCTCCCAAATCGTTGAATATTCCCATTAGCATTTAAAAAACAACCATTTACTTTGGCGTTTTCTGCTTCTTTCTTTCTTCGTTAATAAATACACATGCTCTTACGTTTTGATGGGTACTAAGCCCCTTGCTTCTTTTTGATTCTCTGTTAATAATATGTTCTAAAATGATAGTTAAAGCCCGCCTCTTTCAAAGGCGAGGAGCAAAAATTAGACATTGTTCTTCACTATTTAGAATGGTTTATACAACCTAAGACCAGCATAACTGTAGGGACTGCCAAATCATGAGGTAGATCCGACCGATCTTGCTTTAGGGCCTTTATAGAATTATACAAGCAATTGCAGAAGATACGGCATTAAAGAATGCAAAGATCTTAAATATCTGTTTTTGAGTGAAACCATCACTTTATAGACGCGTTATCTTCTCGATGTTTGGTGACCATACAACCTTAATAATATTAAGAAATGAAAATAAAACTCGAAGCAAGCGCTAAATTGAAAATTGATCGGGGTATCTGTACGTGGTTTGATAACAAGACGTTGCTTTGGATGAAAATATATATATTTTAAGGAAGTTAAGCGCGGTTCAGCTCTGTCGTAGTCTAGCAAGTGCTGCCATCACGCCTTCCGTGCCGCTCGAGGTTGGTCGTTTCCCGACCGCACTAGATCCGCTGGCTACACTAGATCCACTCGCGACCGGCCGCCTGACCGACGCTGTTTCCGCCTCCGCCTCTGCAGCAGCCATCAGCGTATCTTGGTCTACCTCCGCGTTCTCCCTTATCCTGTCTTCCGCCTTCTTTCCGAGACGCACGCTCGCTATTCCCAGCCTCGCGTTGATAATAGCCTGCTGGTCGCCATTCTTCTTCGCGCTACCCTGCTGACCACGAACCTCCGAAGATTCTCCCTCCTCTCTTCTTCTTCCTCCTTTCCGGGATTCAGCGGTTCCCTCATAACCCTCGTCCACGATCTACTTTCTTCTGACCCCAACCCGGTATCATCTGCAGCTGCTCCGGCCTCGCGTTCATCGCATCCTTCACGGTCCCAAACATACTAATCAACCCACCGCGTCCGTCCTGTTCACTCCGGGAACCGTAGTCGCAAACTCCACCACCTGATCCATGTAATCCGTCTTCGTCCTTTCCTTTATCAGCGTCGGCGGGGTATGTTCCAGCCTCTTGTATGCTTCGATGTACTGACCCGCTTCCACGGCCGACCAGGATATGATCAACGTGAGGTTGTGCGCGAAGGCGGTCTTCGTGAGCTCGACGAGCGGGTCGGCGTGTTGCTCCGTGTCGCAGAGCACGAGGAGGACGCGGAGCTGGTACGAGTGGCCGAGGGTTTTTATGCGGGTGTAGATGTACTCCGGGTGCAGTCTGTGGTATTTGAGCGAGAGGAAGAGGCAGCAGGTTGAAGGGCCCATTACGTAGTCCGGGACGATGTCGCCGTACTCCCAGGGTACTTGCTTGATGAAGGAAAGGATGGGGTTGCCTTTCTACAAGATACAGAGGATACTGTTAGCCCTCATTGGTTTATTTATTTATTTATTTTTTATTTTTTTTCGTTTTGAGTTATATATTCTTTGTACGAGGAAACAAGTTTGTAATAAATGTGCTTACCTGTCTGGTGCTAACAATGATCGAACTGAAAGCCGCAGGCTTAGATATCTTCCTGGGCTCCGGCTGCTTGATCGCCGAAGGAACGGGTTGCTGAGCCCCGGCGCTTGTCGCTGCTCCTGGCGCATTGCCGCTTCCACTGCGTTGTTCGTTCCTTATGAGTACCGGGGTGGGGACATTTCGCGCGCCCGCTTGCGGTGGCGGTCTGGCTGCTGGTGTTGCTGCGGACGACGAGGCGGATGTGTTCTGGGCTCTGGGCCGCTCTGCAGCTTCTAGTGCAGCCGCCAAAGCGGCGTCATCTATCGAGTCGTCGAAGAAGTCGTCGTCCATGGTTTGTCGCAAATATTGCTGTGATGTTTGGTGGAATTACTTAAGAGTCAAGCGAGCTGTTGAAGCAGGAGGGCAAGTGGTTTAGACCGTGGCTGCACCAAAAAAAAAAAAAAAAAAAAAAAAAAACAAAGCAAGCAGGGTGCGACAAAACAAACAGCAAAGGAATAAGGAAATCTAAGGAAACAAACACACTCCTACGAATAGCGAGCACCACCTGATTTATCTTTCTTTCATGGTAGGTACTATTGATTATTGTGATTATATATATTAAAACGTAGTTTTAAATGTAATATTATTTAAGTATTGAAAGAATCTTTTCGTATGTTTTAAAAATGGAAAAGGGAATATTAAATCCTAAAATATTCTCTTATATCAACTTAAAGAGGTGGAAGGCGAGGAAACAAGATTCACGATTGTCTTAATGTCATAATCATACCAGCCAGTCGGTTTTAAAGTTTCTAGTTTCTAGTTTTTTTTTTTTTTTTTAACTTCCTTATGAGAAGGCAGGGAGAAAGTATACTTTGCATATATAAAGGCGTGACTCCCTTTCATTTATTTCATCTTGAATATTCCTAGATATACATATTAGCAAACAAACAAAACTGAGTTATCCCATCAGTCTTCACCCTTCATTCAAAATGGCGGCAGCAAACACAAGCGCTAGCAACGGGCATACCACGCCTATCGCTTGCAAACCTTACAACGGATCATCACTTGAGCTCGAACGTCCCGAAACTACCTCCAACGAGACTTTTGTAACCAACAAAGAAATTAAATCTACCCTCGCCACAGCCTTGACTAACGTCAAAGATCTCAAGGCAGCTTTGGCAACTATCGAGACCATAAAAGCATATATACGAGATACAGAAGACCTCAAGTCGACCGTAACACATGTCGAAGAATATCAAGCCCGCATGCAAGAAAAGATAAAACGGTACGATCAAGAAGCACTTGCGAGGGACGTCGCAGATCTTAAGCGTGCGGCGCTAGAGAAGCTCGGTAAAGGTCGTTTTTTCGATCCCTATGCGGTGGACACGCAGTTATCCCTTTTTGTGGCAAGTCTAAATGAAGACACCGCACGAGAATTATCTGGCGATGTTTTGGGGATGGATGACCTTCATTTATTGAAGTCCAGTACCAAGGGGACGTCCAGCATTCGAGCTGGAAGACGCTCGCCGGCTTATTAGTACAGGAAGAAAATGAATACGAACGAGAGAGTTTGCGCACAATATTTAAATTTGTTACCGGTTTGGAGATCGAGGACCTGGCTACAGAGGATTGAGAAATCCTCAAAAGGAAGAAGGAAATAAGGAAGAGCGACGCGAACGCATGTGGGACGGGAATTTGATTGAAACGCAAACTCCCTGGCTTTTTTTTTAGCTACGAGCAGCTTCTTTTCGCCCTCCTCAAAATATCTTTTACCCTAGCGGTATTCCGCAATCCAGGCGCCGAGCTAAATAGGCATAGAAACTTACTGTCCCGATACTTTTCCGGCTTAAGATCCGCCAGGCACGCCGTATCAGGCTTCATCGAAGGTTTGTAACAACGCCGTGGAGCATAACTGCACGATCTGGGAAGAAACAAGGACATCAGACAGGCTTAGATATTTTATTGGTTCCTCATTTGGGGACTTTTTGGAGATTGGACTCAAGAAGACTCGAATACGCGTCAACAAATATTACGGATAGTTTCGAGTAAATAATCATATTCGTAACGTATTCATGTGAATTAACTCCACTAAATGTCATTAATTGTATTAGAGATGATTTGGAATATAACTTCAATCAGTAAATCTTCAAATTGGCAGAAGTTTCCCCCTACAATGAGCAATAAGAAACAAGTGAGTTAATTAAAAATGCGACAATATCGATCCATATCGATGAGTAATTGAGTTAAGCAGATGCCTGGGCCTGCTCTACAGCCAGGGCCGCAGCTTGCTCTTGACCTTCAGCTTGCGTAGTGGCCAGCTCAACATCCTTGCTGTCGATGCGGTAGCGATGGACGGCCATCGAGAAGCAGAAGAGCGTGGTGCAGAACGAGATCCTGCGTAAAATGATTTTATTAGCGAAACGAAAGCAAAAACATATTTTTCTTTCTGCCATTGCTTATTTCTTCCAAACATCGAATAAATAAATTTAATAAAATACAAAATAGAGAAAATGATATACATAACGTACCAGGTGAAAGCCGAAATGATAGCGGCAGCGGTAATTGCACCCCAACCGCTGGTATGGCTGTTATAATAGCCAACGCCGTAGGAACCGTCGTCGAAGCTGAGAGACAAAGACGCGAGGCAGGCCCAGGTCGAGAGCCAGAAGATGACAGTCAAAGTCTCAGCAACGAGCGCGAGCCACTTAAAGTACAGGAACGGCAGGCAGCACGGGATGATGAGCACCGCGAAGGTGAAGGTAAGAGACCAGATGGACTGCGAGAAGCAAAAAAGATAATATATTAGTAAAAATAGTCTCGTGGAGAAAAATTTAGCAGTCGGGGATTGTTTGCAATATAGTAGGACTGACGTTGAAGACCGCAAACCCGAGCGAACCCAATCCCCACCACGATCCGAAGTAGCTCAGAGCATACGCGCTAAGGACCAAGACCACCACGCTGGTGAATATCTGGAAATATCTGAAGAAGATAACCCAGCCGGGCAACGCCGGGATGACGTTGTTCATTTGGAAGCGCTTATCTGCCATTATTTTATTATACTAATATGAAGAAAGTCCTTTTCGTGTACTTGGGCTAGATTTGATGTTCAATGTCGATTCGGTCAACGAATGAACGGATGTCGTCTTGGATTTATCGAATTAAATATACTTCAGGTATATCTCCGGAGAGAGACATGGCGGCTTTATAACGGAGACGACAGTACTGAAAGCCCATTGGGGTCTGTTTCCCTTTTCGACCAATACGCTGCTTTATTGATTCCTCGTGTTGTTTCTTTCCGTTATAGCTACTAACTCGTCGTCTCTGTGAAAACGAACCAGACTATAAGAAGAAAAAAAACGGATGAAAATGGAGCATATACGCCTGTCGCCCATGTCATCTGGCTTCTCAGTTTAATGGAATATTTTTAGTGTGCCATTTTACATCTTGCGCGTGGTTTGGGATTGGGTGTGACGTCCGCGTGGCGGAATATAACGCCCCATCCACTAAATTTAAAATTTAAGACTATGGTTGCGCCTTTGACGCACCCACCAACTTGTCTTCGGGACATGGTGATCCCCTTCAAATTGGTCTTTAAAGCTCTCAAGCAGTCATGAAAGGGTCTTAGGAACCCAAAAGCCCACAGCGACAAAAAGGAAACATGTCTCACGCCGCAACCATCCACAGAATCCTCATCGCTAGCGGCACCCAAGAGAGGCACCTTCGGCTTTGTCTCCACGAGCCCTAAACCCATAGAAGACCAAGCCATGGGCCTCGCTTTGTCCCCTTTGCTAATTGTTCCGCCACTACATTCTGTGTAACTCGCTTAGCGACGCCAGATTCAGCTGCAGATCTGCCGCCTGACCCATGCAGAGAATCAGGCTAAATATTTTTCCTCCATGAATCTCAGCAACCTGATGTCTTGAAATAACTTTCAAATTAAGTCCCCTTTGGAAAAAAAAGATTCGTAGTATCTTCTATTAGAAGAATTTAAGCTATAAAACGTCGCTAAAATTTGAATAAAGTGGCATATACATCTCCATGTTATAAGTCTCGCGTAGTGAACACTTTACTGTGCGCGCAGAAAAACCTTCGATTCCCTAGCGGGAAGATATTTTCGTTATACAATCGTGGTAACATTACTCGTTATATCATATCATTCTGGATGTGAATCGGCGTGCGAAATAATGGTCGAGTTCTGCCTCGTAGGCAGACTATGTCGGCTGGGTTGTGAATATACCGAACTGCTCTGCGTCCGGACTGACGGTGCGCAATCCGCACTGGAACTCTCAGCAGAACTCTCCTCATCCATACATGTCGCCGGCAACTCCGCCAATGGAGGCGCACAGCCCGGTAGCTCGGCCATAACACGAACTGACTCGTGAAGCTCTCGGATCGGCCGCGTGATGCCGGGCAATTCTGAAATGATATTCGGCTGCGGCTTGCGACGCGCAACCACCTCTTTATGATAATCGCAACAATAATGAAGAGGCCAACACGATGATGACACCTAAAATACCAACAACGATGGTGATTACGTTTGCTTTCTTCGGAGCCTTGCCGCCACTCGGCAGCGGAGAAGATCCTTGACCAGCGGATTGGTCGTCGTAGTAGCGTTATCCTTAGGGAAGTGCAAAAGCCCTGGAGTATCCTTGACTCCACCTTTTTCAAGGGACTATCGTCTTTTTGTCTGTAACGTTAAATAAGGCAGAAGCAATACTCGTCTGATTATTCGTGAAGTCGAACACAGTAAATGCTGCTTGTAAAAATGGAGTGCCAGAAGCACATCGTAATCGCCGGGCGGTTCGCCCGTCGTTGCAATCGGGAAATCGGTTATCATCAGGCGACACGCCTGTTCACCGTCTGTCCCCATAATAGGTGTACCTTCGCTGGTGAAAAAGCCGGGATCAGGAAATGGGAAGCATCAATCTTGATGGTAACGTTGTCAATGGTGACGGACATATATTTCCCTGACCAACGTTCGAAGCAGGAAGCGTACTGGACTTCGTATTTATCGGTAAGCGTGCTGTACGCCGTATACGTCCAGAACCCAAAGCTTCCGATACCTGCTTGTGGTAGTCTGGCCGCTGAAATAGATGGCCCTGTATTTTCAAAAACGTTGTGAACAATTGGGAGACTACGCAGACGTTAATAAGAACGAATTATGGGAGATTTCCATACCCTGGAGCCCAGAAGGCTCCGCTCACGAATTCCGTCCAAACCCGATAGCGCGGTGACGTTCGTAAGCAGAACCTCTGTACCAGTTCCGTTAAAGAACTCGATCTTTTGTATTGTCACAAGGGGGGCGTCAGTAGTACTTGACGGCCTCGTTTTCAATGTCGTGAGGTTTCCCGAATATTTTTCGACATCAATGGCACCAATATTGAGCTGACCGTTTCCGTAACTATCTCAGAGTAAAAATTCGCGTTAGTAACGTATGACCCTTACACATTGCGCTCAAGATTTTCATCTCACCTTGGTTGTTAGGTACATGGAATAAGCTGCTAATTCATTCGAGTCCGAGAACGAGTTCATAAACGGCGTTCCTGGTGCTAGTTTGGAAGTTCCTCCTGGAAGTCGCTGCCGGTCCCTAGTCCAGTTGAGGATAATAGCTAAAGTTGTTTGCGGCGATGAATAAGATAGGATGGAATTGATGGTCGATCGTGACTACGTCTTGCAGGGAATATCCGTCCACGAAGTAATTATTCTATTTCATAGTTTTAATCAGTACTAGAGAAACAAGACCCTTTGTCCATTTTACAATTTGTAGTCTAACCAGACTTTCTCGCCGTAAATTCGTTATACTTTTGATAATACTATATTTCCAGCTACTGTCACCCGAGAGTAATATTTGAAAGATATCTGCTTACATTAATAAGATCGTCGCTCTTCAACTTCCAGGCAATGTTAGGCCCTGGCTGTTCCGCCTTTTTAACTGCCTCTGAGGACTCGGATCTGTCTGCACCGGGGGAAAAAGCTTAGCAATTAATCTACCATGAAGTTCACATGAATCCAGAAAAGATATCAAGGAAAGATCAAACCAACAGCTTCCGGTCCAGTTCATATAATAACAATCAAAATAGAGAGAATCGTTAAGGTAATTTGGTATTTTGACCGTCGCCGCTCGTTCCTCTAATATATGCGCTATGGGGCGAGTCCTTTGAAGCCTGTACAGAGAATGCCGTTGGTGTATGTGCAAGGGTTTTGGCAGGATCAGGTTGAGAAACCCAGGTCGTGGGGCTTTGCGAAGCCGTAGCTTGACGACTTGAGCGGGAGAGCCTATTTGTTTTATTGCGTATAGAGTATTAGTTGAGCGTCTTGAATGAATTCTCTCGGATCTAGATATGCTCTTACCGAAGCTGACATTTGCGTAGATCAGGTTATTTAATCGTTCCTAATGATAAAATAGTCAGTGAGCAACAGTTGCGCGTATATTGTTTTTGTATAAACGTAAATACAAGTAAATATATGATCAGGTATAGAGCATTGAAAATTAGGCCCAATCCTACAATGATGAGGATAAGAATGACCGTATATAACCTCTCGACCAATTGTTAATTCTACACTCTTCGTCGACTGTCTTCTCTCGAGTTGAAGTCCTGAGTGTCAAATAATCGAGGGTAAATAGTATGGCATCGAGATTTAGGATACTGGTGAGTGAGGGAAGGTAAAAAAAGAACGAAAGCAAGGCGTCGAAAGGAAGAATATTTGTAACATCTCTCCATACCCGTCTTGACTTGCAAGACAGAATGTCAACGCCAAAAAAAAAAAAAAAAAAAAAAAAAAAAGGTGACCTTTCGTTCAACCTGGATATCGATTCATTTTCATGATCAGAAAAATGGAAGAAAAAAATTTACAAATAAGAAAGGATACGAAATGAATGAACATCCATTTGTTATCATGGGCGCTTATATATATAAGTATACAGAATCCAAAGCTTCTCCTCACTAATTGGCAATAAAACCTTGCCGTCACCAGCGTCACTCCATTTTTCTTTGCGGCTAAAAAAAAGAAATTCACTAAATCAAATATCGGCTGCCCGCATGCTCATTGCTCGGTAGACGAAAAGGGAAAAGGCAGGGGCATCAACTTCCCAGCAGATCGGGCGGTTTTATTAGGCGCTTAACAATATATCGAACTTTTTTTTTAAGCATTTGAAGACATCGGGAAAAACGTTAGAAATTGGGAGAACCGATATTGGCAACTCGATATTTCGCAATTTTTCATATATTATTATTCGTTCATTTCTTAGCTAGAAATATAACATCTCCGTTTAAATACGCAGCACAGAAGAAAGACTATGTAGTATCGATTGACGTTTTAACCACATTGTACATATGATAGATGCAATACGTAAAAGCTCAGTCTCAATGAACACCTATCTTCCCGAGGATAGGGGTCCGGTTGCGACTAGAGATTATGGAAGATTGACATGTCTCTAGAAAGAAATAAAAGGTGCTGCTATATATACATTGTTTTGGCGATTACCAGCCGAAACGCCTAGATGAGGTATGATAATCAAGATATGAGGTAAGTATGAAAAAAAGAGAAATCGCTAAAAGACGATAGTCCAAACATGGTAAAACGGAACTAATGATTGAGAATTTGCGAAGGGGAATAAATAAATATTGCGATAATTAGATAAATTATATAAAAAAAATTTTTTCTTTTTTTATAAATGCTCATA
>AZLU01000124.1:0-120583 GCA_002224055.1 Pezizomycotina sp. ARF18 | reverse complement strand
ACGATCTGTGGTCGAATCGGCTGGAGGGCGTCGGCCCTCGACCACTGGAAACCTGGCGCCTCTGAAAGCGTACCTTAGAGGCGAGATAAAGGATGACGATGATGTCTTCAATCTGCAGTCGACTCCGTTCGACCAGAAACGCAGAGGTCTTAAACCATTTGAGGCGTTCATTTTTATCAAGAGACTTGAAGAGAACGGAACTCGGAGGAGGAATTACTCGAACCCACGAGATCCTTCTTGCTGAGACACTCCGAATGTTATCCAACATGGAGAGTATAGGAGCACATTCTGCGCCGTGGGAGTGCTAAAATATACAAGGACGGAAAGGAAATCACCACCGCAGACCCTGACAAGATCGATGGGCTCATGGAACAACTGCTACCAAATCACAACCAAGCTCTTAAGACCGGGTCAGGGACCAAGAAGTACTTTCGGCGCGGCAAATTTGACAAAGTCATTCCCCAGATCCATCCGTTCAGGATGTAACGGAGAACTTCCAGGATTCTGGAGAACACGTTGGTTAATCACCATTATGCCTTTATTCTCGTCCCACATGATAGCTCCACGAGGAGGCATCGAAGAAGTATTTGCAACAATCAGAGCCGCGATAAGAAGGATCGACCAAATTCATCGCATATCGGTCCTTGAGGTCGCCTTCCAAGCTGCGAAGAGTCTGACAAGCGGATTCGTCTAAAATGAAATGATTATATGCTACCGAAGCGCCTCTCTACACTATACAAAGCTCTCTAATACATTCTGCTGCTCAACTCCAATTCTCTTCCCGCTCATTCATGCGTTTACGGTTCATTTTGGGTAACTATACTCTTTCTACTTCATACGCAGCCCCGCAATGACTGAGCTAATCAAAGTTCATTGGCGCTGTTCTCCTCGGCCTCCCTTCCCTCCCCCCCCCCCCCCCCTTTTTTTCTTTTTTTTTTCTTGTTGAAATTGTTATGTATTTCTTTATTTCCTGATCCTCTACTTGCATGTTCTGAAAGCTTTCGCCGCGTGTAGAGCTCGTATGATTGTCTTGTCGCAATGTTTTCATAACTTCACTTGCTCAGACTTCAGATTTGGATTTTTTTCGCTCATTTTCTTTACCTGCCCCACTGAACCTCTCTCTTCGATATCCTTTTGCTCCTCCACTTTATTCGTTTTTTTCCCTTCTTTTATTATCCTTATTTCCTCTGCTAACTCCAGTTCGATTGGAAATGTTTTGAGTCACTTTCATCGTCAGTTGCCTCTAATTGCTATGAAATGCGTGTTGCGATGAGTTAAGACTTATCCTTCTCATTATTGCTGCTGCTGTTTCTGTGTTCGTCCCCTTTTTTCCTTTCTTTCTTCGTTTCTCATCTTATATTGAGATCCGGCTTGAAAACTGTTCTTTTCCTATCCGTTCCCTTATTTAATGCACTTCGTTCTCTTACATCAAACTGTCCTTTTTTTTTTTTTGGACACTTGCTACATATGCATGCTTTTAAATATCTGTCGGGCACAATACTCCCTACCTTTATTAGGCGAACATATTTTTCCCGAAGGTTTTTTTTTTGGTCAATTCATGTACTATTTATACAGCATCGTAGTCGCTGCCATCGTACTAGAACTAGTAGCCCTTGTGTTCTCCGTATAAAGATTAAACAGGCAATCTTTAATGAACCAACATTTGTCGCTCATAAACAGGAATGGCGACGCGAACACTCGACACGCACGGTGAGGGATGCGAATTGTATTAAAAGTTTGATTCGAATCGTGCTGCGTATATCTGCTTTGCTTAACCAGATGCGAATAAGATCATGAAATTACCAGTCGAATGTTTTTTTTTTTTCTTCTTTCTCTTTTTTTTTTTCAGCTCATGCTCGAGAGCAGCGGTTTTCTCGCTCGGGGCTCGCTATGGAGAATCTCTTACATATATATGTACCAAACAAAAAAAAAAAAAAAAAAAAAAAAAAAAAAAAAACAATGCATTTTGAGAAGAAGTTGTCCACTGTCAAACCACATATTGTCTGTTCGAGGCGCGTCGGCTGCCGCGGCCTCGTTTTTCCAGTCGGAGAATACGAGTAGCTATTATTATAGCCTACTCCGTGCGGAGCACTCTCTTATATTAATACCCAACGAGATTATATTGAAACCGGATCAGTCTGCCGGTTAATTATTTTCCTTCAGCCAACCCGAAAAGGTCCTTGAGAGTCTGAGTGCTCCTCTTCGGTCTGCAGTTATTATTAGTATACCTACACGATGAAGATTGAGCAGCTCGAGGAAAATTGCAAAGAAGTATGAGCAAAGTCCTTTCCTCAACGGTATTCAGAAACCTCAATCGAACCGACAGATCAACGCAAACTCAATACGATCATCATCAGTCTTGTTTCTTAACGACCTTGCCTATCACCGTCCGACTGCTCATCATTTTTTCTGCCGAAGACTTTCCCTTTGTTCAGCCCCTTCATTGTGTTAATTGAAGACTTAGAGAAAAGCGAAAAATAGTTTCCCCTTTCGACGATACTAAATAAAACAAAACGCCGTTAATGATAATTGTAGATATAATGTATATCCACTGCTAAAAGAGGGACATGAAACGAAACTAAATAACCGTCCGGTCTGACTCTTCGAGCGGATTTGCGTTGAGACCTTGGCGCCAGTACTATAGCCTATTATCTACTATTCATCTTCCTCTAAATCCCTCCGAATCCGATCCTTCTTCCCAATCCGAATCTTCATATAATCCGTTCTAAATAATCTAGCTTCTTTTATCTATAAATTATAATATTTTATAAAATAATCCTATAAAAGTATTAATTTTTAATAAATTTCTAGCTCTAGTATAATATTTTAGAAATAGAAAAGGTAGACTCGCAGCACGCACTAGTAATGTATACTAAAATAATTACGTGCTAAATAGCTAAATACGATATTTTTCTTTATTTTTACGCAATAATCAATATATAATTAGAATTATTAGAATCTATAGATTCTAAAGGCTCTTTTAAATATAATTCTAGCTCGTCTATAGTAATAATACTATATTAATAGTATTATATTCTTTTTTAGTACTATTATATATTTTTTTAATTCTTTTAATAGTATATCTTTTATCTCTTCTTTAATATTATAAATTTAAAAATATTAGTTTTAATAGTAGGATCTAAAATAGAAGCTATAAAAATATTTAAATAAGTAGTACCTTATAGTAAAATTTAAGGTAGGAAACACTTTTCTAATTTTCTATACCTTTTTTAAGCCTTCTTTAATTAATAAAATTAAATCTAATTCTATAGAATTTAATCTATAGAATTAAAGTAATAGTATTTAAATCTATAGAATTTAAACTTATAGTATTAATATCTATTAAATTTTAAATTAAATTATATTTTAATTAATAGAATTAAAATTAGAAGAATTTAATTCTATAAAAGCTTTTACTTATTTTTATATAGTTAAAATAAAAGGTAAAATATAAGGTATTGTTATATAACTTCACCTTGACTAATTATAGTAGTATATAAAAATTTCTAATTATATAAAATAAATATTTAATAGTATTTAATCTTTAACTAATATTTTAATATAGGATTATTTATCTTTATTAAACCTTTTTCTATATTAAAATATAATAAAATAAATTTTTAAGCATTTCGTAAGTAGAATTCCATCTAGTTTCCGAATCTAAAGATAAATATAGATTATTATTAAGAGTAAAATCTTTTTTAAAAATCTTCTAAAATTCTTTTATTATTTTCTAATTAAAGAATTAATAATTTTTCTAATATTTAAAAAAATATCTTTAATTTTAGTAATAGTAGATTTTTTATATTTAAAGATTTCTAAATTTAAATTACTAGTAGTTAAATTATTAATATTTAAAGAATTTAAATTTAAATTACTAAAATTTAAAATTTTCTATTTAAATTATTATAATAAAAAAAAATCTTTAATTCTTTTTCTTCTTCTTTAGTTAATAAATATAAATTTAAAATTTTCGTAACTAATTATTTATGTCTAAAAATAAAAAAATTTAATTTATTATTATAATAATTCTTTATTTAATTTTTTAAAACTTTAATATTATTACTAGCTTTATCTGCTTTATAGTAATAATAGAATTAAAAATTAAAAGATTCTAAGAATTTTTAAATATTTTAAATAAATATTCGCAGTTTTTTTTCTTTAATTCTATAATATCTAATATAAATTTTAAATAAAATTAAAATCAAATAAGTATATTAATAGCAAAAAAGCTTTACTATTTATATTTAACCAGCTATCTATAGAAAGCTAAATTTAGTTAAATTTTTATCTTTTTCTATATTTAATTCTTCTTTATATTTTCTCTAGCCTTTAAATAAGTAGTATTAAAGACTTTTAATAATATTATAATTATAGTAGGTAAATAACGTCTTAAATAATTAATTAATAAAGAAAAATTTAGAATAAAACTTATAATTAAAGGCTAAATTTTCTATAATAAAATAATATTAATTTATAAAAAATAATTACTAAGCCTTTCTATAGTATTTTAATTTATAGTTTTCTTCTAAATTAATAGTCGGATATTTACGTTTTATAGTGTTTCTATATTTAGAAGTAACTAAAAATCGTATCCGTACTATAATTAGTAGTATAAGTATTCCAAGCTTAAAACAGCTATTTTATAAGTTCTAATTTTTTTATTATATATAGTTTTTATATTAATTTAATTCTTTTTTTTTTTAAATAATTATTTTTAAATAAATAATTAGAATTTTAGTTCTTTTTTCTCTTCTCTATAGTATATACGTGTAGAACTTCTTTCTTTTTACAAGTTAACATTTTTTTTTATTAATAATAGATAATAATTTAATAAGTATTTATTAATTAAATAAGTAGATAGTTAGGTAGGTAGCTAAATATATAGCTAAGTAAGTAACTACTATCTAATTAATTAATTAATTAATTAATAAAAAAGTTTATTAAGATATTAAAGTAGGTAGATAAGTAATTAGATAGTTAGGTAGGTAACTATTTTTTTTAAAAAAAATAGTAGTTAAGTAGGTAACTACTATCTAATTACTTAAAAAAAAATTAAAAAAAAATTAAAAAATTTTTTTTTTTAATTTATTAACGTTTTTTTTTATATTTATTAAGAACATAAAAGAAGATAGATAGATAACTAGATTTAATTTAAAAGTTAAGTTTAAAACTTAAAAAAAGAGGGAATAAGACTACTCTTAATATTAACATTTTAGCTACATATGCTATTTTTCGAGGTGTCATGCGCCAAGTAACGTAGGCGTCTCAACGTAAATACCCTGCTCTTGAGCCTTTGCCCTTGCGTCCTCCACAAAACCACTCAATGACGCTAGGGCTGTTAACGGTATCGCGCGCCCAGGCTTGTCTAAGTGTGAGGCAATATCCGACGGCAATCGCTGCTGGTCTCTCGTCCCTGGTTTAGGCCGGTAACGAGTTTGCACTGCTATTTTACTCCTCGCGTTCAAGCCGGCACCAACTCTCGTTTTTCGCAAAAACCGAGAGACTCGAGGTTGGCATTGGCAACGATGCCCCACACTTTTCTTTGCTTTTTCGTATCATTACCTGTATCAACATCGTCTTAGGTGTTGGACAAGCACCTGCTAAACACTAAGGATAAAAAAACAAGAACTGCATCTCGGTAATTGTTGGTTATTGGTGCGGGTTCCTGTCTGAGCGTCGCTCGTTATGTATGCACAGCGTTTTTTCGAGTGTTGGATGTTGGTGGTTAGTTGTTTCTGCGTCGTGTTGGGCGGTAAGTTCCACCCTGGCAGAGTGGAGTAAGTTGGAGAATCACGCAACATCACTCCACGTTTTCAGAGCCCTTTTTTTTTTTTTGTATCGACGATTATATCTTTGTAGCCCCCTATTTTAAATTCGGTGGAGAGGACTTTATACACCGTGAGTGAGTACATATAGTCCATGTTTCCCTCCCTGAAATACCGATTTTTCTTCTTTTTGCCTCTTGATTCTCGTTTCCATTGAAGTGACACAGAGCAACTGAACGTCGGTTTCGATTGTTGAAAGTTTTGTGTCCATGTATCACAGCATAAGCCACTATGACACAACCACCAGGCGTCAACGTCGACGGGTCTGCCGGCTCGCATGGAATATCAACACTCACACGCGATACTTCACCAATCTCTCTTCACCCAATACTCCTCTACACCGCTCTTCGCTTCCATCATCAACTCTTCCGCAATCTATACAACACTCTTTCACGGTGCGTTCGGAAATACATCACTACATGAACTCCCCACAGTGATGGCATCGCTGCACCATACCACAAAAGACACATCGATAACAAGAGCAAGTCTAGCAATAGCATGTACCATGCTCGCCGCCGTATTACTGCGTGTATACTCGAGACTACGGCTAGTCCCCGGGAGGTTAAAAGGGGAAGACTGGATGTCATTTCGGCGCTTTGTGGACAATACCGCTCGCCGCCCTACGCATACGCTGTACATGACGCCGGTAGCGGTAGACATCTCTACGACGTCACTCCGCACGAAAACACGACGCAGATACGGTTGTTTTACTTTATACTATTGTTTTATCGATCGCTATAACACTAGTACGATTATCGTTTCTATCGTACTTCGCTGGGCACCCGTCGTCCACGAGAGGGTTTAGGATTGTGTGCTGGGAGTGGGTGTGGCCATTGCCATTGCGGGTGTGGTGTTTTTCGCGGTAACGTGTTGAGTTGCAGCCCGATTGATTATTGGAATCATCCGGGTGTGCTTTGGAGGAATTGTCCGCACAGGGTTCAGGGGATGTGCGGGCGGGCTTTGCTGTTGTTGCGGACGTCATAGTCATTCTGATGGGCATTTCGGTGGTTGTAACGATGGCGAAGAAGGGCATGCTGAAGATGGGAGATGCGATAGGGCTAGGCCTCGTGGTTTGTTCGTTTTGGCTGTTGTGTATGTATTATCGACTCTCCTGAAACCTCCTTCCCTCTTTTTTGTCTCGATATGGCTTCCTAATAATTCTTGGGTATATTTCTAACGAAGATGATATCTGATATCGTCATACCATCCTCCGCATCTTCTCCTCCGCTCTTACGAACGTCGGCAGATACCGTCTCGCACGCGGACGATGTTCCTTTTGTTCGGAACGGCTCTCGCGATCATACTATCTTCGTTTCCGTCATACGTGCTTAGTAAACTTTCGTGAGCGTATAGTCCGCATCAACCACTCTCGCATCTAGCGGGGAGACGCGGTACACCGTGAGGCCTCGCCTCCGTGCATAGCACTGCCGGTATGCAGAAGCCGAAGTGGCAGGTGGAGCCTTGGGGAAGACAGCGGCAGAGCAGGACCTCGCTACCGCCGACATCGAATCCAGGTATCGACGTCACGGACGTGACGCAGACCGCGTTGCCAGTCTTAAGAATTCAGATTTATACACCGCGCAACGGGGAGCATTTCGAGTACGATGGAGTGTGGTGTGCGGAAGTCGTTTACTTTTAAGGGCCAGCGTGTGTATACCTGAACCTGCGAACGATAATACTACTGCGATGAATAATCCGGACATCACGAGAGTTATATATTGCGCGCGTGACGTCACGGATGTTGAGCTTGGGGTATCGCCGACGTCTCATCCGGATTCTCGTATTCTGTGCGAAAAATTCACGGCGGAAGAAACGCCCACGCTCTCCACGCCTTCATCTCCTTATTCAAGAACACGTACGGTCCACCGGGTCCACCACCGCTAGTTCCACTCCCCGATCTCCCTCAACGTCCTCTAACCCCTTCCACTGCATCGTCCATGGCAGACTACGAAATCGAAAGACAAGTCACGGACGTGCAATTATAACTACGAGTACAACGAGGAGGAAGAAGAGTCGTACCCGAATAAACTTTAGGTTCAGCGATCCGCTACCATCGGCTGATGAGGAGTAAATAGGGAGAGGAACGGTATTGTGCGGACAGGAGAGGAGCATGAGCGTCCCCGAAGCGGGGGGAATTGAGACGGTTAGGCAGTAGCGGCGAGTTGAAGGGATTGTCGCCGAGGCCGGCGCGAGGAAGACGTAGTGCGGAGTTTTTTGTGATTTTTGTTTTGGAGTTTGGTTTTGTTTTTATGCCATATACCACTTTTTTCTTTTCTTTTTTTTTTTTTTTTTTAATCTAATATATGTTCTGAACTTTTTCTTTTTTTTTTTTTGTGTCAAAAAACGGTGGTCTCGAGATCTGTACCATAAGCAATGGAGCGCCCGCGGAAACGCTTGGAGAGAGTTTAAGGATTACTTGCTTAAGGAAAGTGTAATATAGGTGTGACAGGTATTACTCTGCAAAGAAGAATCATCTCGCTGTCTTTTGATTGGACGTGTTCGTGAAGTGAACATGTTTCAATCTTTTTTAGCGATAAAATATATCGGGCTAGATGCGGGCCGGCTGGGCGTCATGCACCGACAGTCTCGACCTCATTGGAATATGCTTGGTTCGACGTAGCATTCTGGAATGGAAATGCTCAGCCTCGTGGGCCGTGTTGCGTTAAATCCGTGTAAGAGAAAAGCTTTCGCAGCGGGTAGGCACGAATCCATTGGCACGGCTCACTTCGTGCAGTCGCGATGGAGTATGAGGAGACGCCTTGTGACAGACTCAGCCCCATCAATGGCCAACCGTGAATGGCCAACCGCCAACCGTGGATTTAGCGAGCGAGTTGTATGTCTTAAGACTGTGTTCCGGTTAGAAGCTTATCAGTGCTCTCACTAGTTTCATGGAACTTAGGAATGAGTCTGAGCCTGCTGAACGGTCCTAAATTTTAATCCGTGCGTTGGAACAGGAATTTGAAGAATGGAAGGGAACTTCCCGCAGGAGAAAGCAATGCATAGACTATCATAGCAGTCTCATCCATTTAATCCATGCGGTACCAGATTAGAACAGTGTTGAGATTTAGAACAGTGTGCAGAATAGCTCTGAACGGTAACGCAACTGGCACTTCAACAGTCATGATCATGATCGAAAAATCGCCTTCGGGTAGTTTTAAAAAGTCATCTAGCGAACATTCCAAGGAAAAATCTCGACGGTTCTGAAGTAAAATGCTCGTATTATGGAAAAACAGCATTCTCGTCAAGTTCAGCCGTGGGGAAGGAGGGAACGAGAACGGTGAGATGTCTTACTATGGTCAATCAATATGATGCGACAGATTTCCGTCATGATCCCGGACATGGCCATCAATCGCTACCTTTTTGAACTTCCACTTTAACTTCAGGTGAAGACACCAAGTGAAACGAAATACTACTAAACCCGTTTCAAAGCAAGTAAGCCTACTCGAAGGGTAGCATCTTTATGGAAATATACGTGAAACATAGTATAGCTTCCTAGACACTTACACGAATCTTTTTTGAGCGAGTCGAGTGGTTCGATTTGCTTTGAGGCGGTAATTGCTTGAGCAGCAAGAAGGCCGAGCTTGGCGATGTTTTGGACAGCGACTCCGGACAGCGTCTTGTTACAAGCCTGAAACTTCACCTTTCCCCATCACCAAACCCACTTGCCCTCCACCAAAAAGCAGTATGGACGGTATGACGTATGCTTATTCGGGAATTTTGGGAAATTTTTTCCATTGTGCACCCCCGGGCGAGATCCCACTCGCTAATGTACTAAGGGTTCCTAAGGGTGGTAAGAAGCGGTTCCTGGCACCCTGGACAGGAAGCCCAAGCAGTCCCTGGTAAAGCTTAACGGTTCCCCATCTATCTATTACAATTCCAGTCTTAAGTCGACGACTCCGTGGTTGCATTATACGCCCGTACGTCCTATACGTCCCACTTTATCAACTATCGTAACATGTTTACGATGGGACATATGTTATTCCGTCAAAGCGTTCGGGCACCTGCGGCCTACCACTGTATTGAGTATCTCTTCGTTCCGAAGGCAGTAACGAAACCAACATTGACTACTTGTCATACGATTTGGAAAATCAATGTTTCATCCAATCACCGTTATTCAGTGACTAGACGGATCTTTGACTACAAAAGGAACGACGTCTGCCCCTCATGTTGTTGATATCCCGTTCATCTTTCCACCATCGTCAACGCCCGCTCTTCTTTCCTTTCCTTTTTGTTTCTCTTTTTTTAAACATTTCAATTCTTGTCTACTTGAGCAGGGCTCAAGCTGGTCTCTTTTATAAACACATTTTTTTTTTTAGACCTTTCTTTTCTTACGTTTTTTTTTTTTTTTTTTTTTCCCCTAATACCAATATACCCACTCCATCCTTCACCTTATATCTTCCGTCCCTCTTAGCCCATCTTACACTTCTCCACGATGGTAAAACTATCCCCCTCTTCCTCCTCGGCCTCTCAGCCACAGCCGCCCACGCTGCCCCCGCCGGGGACGGAATGGAGGTGGCAACGGCAACGGCGGCCGTAACAATGGCCAGGACCTATCCACGAAGGTCACGCAGGCAAAGGATGGTTCAGTTATCTTACAGGATACCGCTACCATAAATGGTCTGCAGCTGGTGTATAAGATCTCCGGACCGGCCAGCGTGTTTAAGAACCTGCCGAACGGTGCTGGCGGTCAACAGCAGGTGGTAACCAGCAGGGTGGTAACCAGCAGGTGGTAACCAGCAGGGTGGGAACCAGCAGGGCGGTAATCAGCAAGGTGGTAATCAACAGGGCGGTAACCAGCGAGGAAACAACCAGCGGCAGGGCGGTAACAACAACCAGCAGCAGCAGGGCGGTAACCAGCAGCAGCAAGGAGCCAATACCCAGCGGCAGGGCGGTAACCAGCGGAACAACTTCAACAACAAGAGGGACCCGCGGAACAACCAGTTCAACAACCAGAACAACGGACGGAACAACGGACAGGGCAATGGACAGAACAACGGACAGAATAACGGACAGAATAACGGACAGAATAATGACCAGAACAACGGACAGAATAATGACCAGAACAACGGACAGAATAATGGACAGAACAACGGACAGAATAACGGACAGAATATTGACCAGAACAATAATCAGAACAACGGTCAGAACAACGGGAACAACAACAATCAAAATAACGGCAGAACAATGGTCAAAACAACAACAACAACCAGAACACCGGAAACACTGCCAACGCCGCCGACTCCCAGCTCGGCCTCAACGTCCTCCTCCATGGCGACGGCGGCCAGTCCTTCTTCGAGTTCCCCAACCAAGGCGTCCAGAACGGCCTCATGGGCATGGTAATCCTCGCCCCCAACCAAGACCGCACATGGGGCGGTCCCGGTCAGCAGCGCGCCCAAGGTCCTGAACACTCCACCGCCGTAAACCAGCTCCTTCAGAACGTCCTCCCCAACGTCATAAACAACATGAACACCTCCAACACCTTCTTCACCGGCGTATCCGGCGGTTCCCTCATGCTTTCGGGCGATTTCTTACCGATGTTCGCGTCTCAGTACCCCGGTACCGGAGTCATGCTGATGTGCGGTGGTAACCCACCCCGCGGCGGTCAGTTTAAGAATGCGGCGCAGGTCTTGCCGAACATGCGCGTGCACTTCCAGACTACGACGAACGAGCTCGCGCAGTTGAAGCAAAGTATCCCGCAGACGATCGCCGCATACGAGAAGCTCGCGAACCAAGCCGGTGCAAACGTTCAGCAGTTACAGACTGTTAACGGGGATCCGCGGGTGGTCACTGTGCGTTCGACGGGAAGAGTTTCAATAGCGGTATTCAGCTTATGGTTAACAATTATAATAACGTTATGTTCGGAAGCGGTGATGTTAAGGATATTGGGAACGTTAACACGCCGACGGTTGGGAATGAGAATCCCTTCGCTGGGCAGCAGGACAAGGAAATGGGAATGGAAATGGCAGCAGCAGGGTGGGAGGAACAGGCAGAATGGGGGTAACCAGCAGAATAGGGGTAACCAACAGAATGGTGGGCAGCAGCAGAACAACGGGGGCAATAGGAGGAATCGAAATCAGCAGAACCAGAACTAAACAAGTTCTGAGTAGAAGTTGAGGAGATTACGTAGTTGAAGTATCGTGGATCATACAATATGATCCTTACTTATGCTTCAGAGTTGATATCATGTATTAGATCATCTATTTAGATATTATAGACCCAGAGAGTCTTATTTATGAAGAAACTCAATATATACCCCCAAATTGAAGCAAACAAATAGTTTCAAGTGAATTTCATAGTATTTCGTACGAGTAACTGAACCCAGTGACAAAACACCTAACAACCTGCTCCGACCCAACGCCCCCCCGCACTGAGCGAAGAAGCCCTATAGCCTTGAGGGCTACTCATGAATAAATTATTTGGCCCATGTCCTGACGTAGCTATCCACATGCTATTCTTTAAACCCCGTACCACTTGCCCCGTTATACTGCTGTATTACCATCCTTACATACAACAATTGTTAGATCTAATAGATTGATATACTCGTACGTGGCTCACAACAGATACATCGCTTGCTTAGAAATTCTCCTAGGGTCGAGATGTACTCTTTATGCATCAATCATACTCCACATGTAGTATGACTCGATTTTGCATCTGCCAGTGTTTCTCGGGCGGCAAGACGGGAGAAATTCCTTGCGTATCCTTCGAGCAGGGAAGCTCCATCCAGGCTATACTGGATCTGGTATGAATAACCAAGCGAGGTAGAGGAGAAATTGTTGCCGCCGCCTGGAACGAATAAAAGGGTAAAAAAGGCCTCAATTTTGCTTGGGAGCTTTGAAATTTTTCTTGAGCTAATTTTACTGTCCTGGATTCACCGCCTGTCTTAAACCTCTCTCGATCCTCAACGCGTTGAAGAAAAACTTTCTCGATCTCAAATTCTCCAGTGGTTTTCGTCGCGTTCAACCATCGCCTCTCCAGAGCCTGAAGACCTCCTCAATTGACCTAAACCAGACTGGATTAAAGATGGCGCCCGACGGTGCGGATTCGTATTACATGCTCGAGTTTCGGTCGAGTAAGGATTAATCGCCACCACGTCGGTGTTCATGATATTCACCGTAAGTCTAGTCTCAATTTTAACTCCATTGGCGATCGTGAAGCGCTTCGTTGAAGACTCAATTGTCTGATGTGAATCTTATAGGATGTCTTTCTCTACGGGTAAATCTACAGTTCGATTCCGTGGTCTCATTCCCCCCTCTTGTAACTTCATTAGCGTCACTCGGAAGCTTACCGAATTGAAACAATTAGACTCGTAATACCCGTCTTCCCGTTCGCGCTCGAAGAACGCGTTGGAATACCGAAAGAACAACGTCTGTTTCCCGCTTCCTCTTTATGTCTTGTATCCGCGACGTTGCAATTGCTGACATCTGAGTGATATTTACAGTACACAGCGCTCTCTCCCTCTGCATCGGAATAACAGGCGCTGGTATCCTCGTCGTTCACGTACGTCCTTTCCATCCCTATCCTACCATTCTTTTTTGTCCATCACTATACGCCCTCCAACGGTTCCCATTCCAAACTGACACCCCACGCTACACAGCGATATGCGGCCACGTAACCTCCCTCTGCTCCACCGGCGCACCCCGCTCCTCTTCGGCCTCTTCTTCCTCTTCGCGTCCACCTGCCTCATCCGCTTCGGTACCACGCTCCCCGTCCTCGTCATCGGTAGACTCTTCGGCGGCTTCGCGGCTGCACTCACGTGGGTCGCCGGTCAAGCTCTCCTACTAGACGAGTCCACGAAGACGAGACGGGGCGGTATTTGGGATTGTTGAGTGTTAGTGCGAACGCGGCGCTTTTCTTCGGACCGATACTCGGTGGCGGAGTGTATGAAACCTGGGGTTACGAAGCTGTATTTGATATAGCGCTGCTGCTTATTGCTTTTGATATGCTGCTACGGTCGTTTATTATCGAGCCGAAGATGTTGAAGCAGATCCTATCGCGCACCAATTCTCCGACGGCGTCGACGACCACGACGGCGGTGCCTACGCCGACGGAGGCTTCGCCGCTGCTGGCGGACGTGACGGCTACGGCGGCGCCGCTACCGGATTTGATCAAACCACCCACCAATACTACAACCGAAGGCGAAACCGGAAGTGAAAGAGTCTGGATGCCGCTCCTAACGTCCTTCCGCCTCCTAACGGCAATCTTCACAACACTGCTCCTCTCCACCGTCGCGTCGGCGCTGGAAACAACGCTGCCTCTTTTCGCAAAGTCCGAATTCAACTACGGTAGCAAACAAACAGGTTGGCTATTCACGTCCCTCGTAATACCCTCCTTCACAGCTCCAATAATGGGATACCTCCGCGACCGCGTACTCCACCCGCACATAATGATCCTGGCCGGCTTCCTCATAACCGCTCCCTCTTCGTTTCACTAGGATACATTCCTTCCTTCGAAGGTGATAAAATCGCGCTTACAGTCTTTTACTACTCTGTTACGGCCTCGCATCGACACTACTTACGACACCGATAAGCGCAGAGTTCGCGGAGTCGGTGAGGGAACTCGAGAAGAAGGGAAGTTGAGGAAAGGAGGGAAGGGTTGGCAATTAGTTATAGTACTAATAGCGCTGCGTATGCTGCGGGGGCGCTGTTCGGGCCGTTTTTGGGAGGGTTGATTAAGGGACAGTGGGGTTGGTGGTTATGACGTGGGTGCTCGCGGGGGTTTGTCTGGTAGCGTGTGCGCCGGTGGCGGGGCTGATGGTAAAGAGGGAGTGGAGAGGAGGGAAGTGGACTCTCATGAGGAGGAGGAAGGGGGCAGGATAAGGGAAGTGTAGGAAGGGGAGGTTTGATGGGATCGGCGGAAGGTTGCATTTCACACACATAGAGGACGAGCAGAGAAAAAACAGAAAGTGTTTTGATAGCGATGCAATACAGTTGATTTAGAATAATCTAATGTAATAATTATCGATTCTTATACTCTCCGATCTCCCAAAGCACCCTCCTCAAGTGCTCTAATCCCCCTCAGCGCGTTCTTCAGCCCCTTGTACGCTATAAAACCCGCACGGCCTTTCTTTATCGCACTTCTAATAGTCTGGTGGTAATTCCTTCTGAAACCGGTCTCCTCCGTATCTTCCAGTAATAACACAAACTGGTAATGCGTATTCACCAGTATATTTTCTAATATCCTGACCAGCCGTCCATTACCATCTTGGAACGGATGCATATGTAGGAAATTCTTCGACAGCACAATGGCGGAATATATCGGTTCTGCGGTTTCTAACGTTGCGCAGAGGACTCATTGTAACTTTTGTAGCCAGAGCTTCATTTCGGAGGGTATAGCAGACGGCGAGGAGGGCGTTAGAACTTCGCCGGAGGGAGAAATGAGCGGTGTGGAGCCGACGGTGCAATGCGTTGTCCGGTATTGGCCGTGTTGTTGGCATTCGGTGTAATCGTCGCCGAGTAGGATGCTGTGAGCTTGTAGTAGGTCGACCTCGTTCAGTATACCCAATGTTCTGACGCGTTCTGCGAGGAAGAGGAACGCGCGGACGTGGTTTGTTACTTCATCGTTGCCAGTTGTGTCGCCGCGGAAGTATGTCGAACACAACCGAGTTGTTTCATCGAGTGTCGGCCCGATGCCTTCGAGTTGGTTCGAGCCGTGGACGAAACGGCAGAGGACGGACTGAAGTGCGCTTTCGAAACGCAAGAGGAGCTGTGTGTCATGCGCACGGAGGGCATAGTAGTGTTTATTGCTGAGAGACTGGCTGGTGCTTCGTACTTGAGTGAGGAAGTGTGTACATTCGTCAGCAGATGCGGAGTCCCAGGGACGGGAGAGGTATGCGGCGGAGGAAGGCTGGAAGTAGGATATATCTGCGGGAGGGGTGTTCGTTGAAGCACTCGAGCCGCTCGGGCCGAAGAGGGCGAGTAAGGGGAAACGGCCCGGGTGGTGATGGATGTAGATGTGTTCATCGTTAGTGATTTATTTCTGATAATTTTGAGATACTCTGTTTGGGTATGGTGATGAACGACCGATCAACTTGAAGGGCTTCTCGATTGGAATATTTATATTGCTGCTATAATGTTTTATTTATGGGAGCTGATTGAGTTACATACTCAAAGTCTAATGGACTGAATAGCGATGACGTTTTAGAATCGCATGCTACAGTTTTAATCAAAGTTCCAAATATATTTCAATAAAGGTAAAGAGGTAAAGTTAATGACTTTAGTCAACTCTAATTCTAAGAAGTTACGAAACGGAGCCATGATGCTTGCAGATATTCATCGGCGTTCGTTGTTATCTGCATACTACGCGGTGAACACACGCCAGTATCGGGGTTCGCGTTGCGTTTATCTCGTTCGCCAGGACTTCTAATAACTTCACTGCCTTCAGGGCTACTAGTTTATTTCTCTAATTTTCGTTCTATGCAGAGCTTTTTCAATTTTTATTGGTACATGTTGAGGAACACGTTAAAGGGAGAGAATAATATTTTTTTTTTGAGTACACTACGACAGATCATATCGTCATGACGTGTTCGTCATGGTAAAAAGCCTATGAGACCCGATTAGCTCGAGTCCATCCTCCCACCTCTCGACGAGGGCGGTTTACCGCATCCTCTTCGCTCTCTCACTGCGGCCCATCATCAGCGCTAGCGGAAGCAGTAACGACAACCTTAACACCCTTCCCGATATCAACCTCTCCGAGGCTAGTATACCTGTTCCACGACCCCTTACCCCTGCACTGCTTGATAATGGCTTCGGCCGCGTCCGCAACGACCCAAGGATCAGCGCAATGCGCGTCGCCGCCCTCGCTTTCGCCCTAATGACGCAGGTCCGCTAGCGGCCCACTGGAAATCCGACTGGAAGACTTTGTCGCAGCCGACGCCGAAGCCGGAGTCGAAGGGCTGGCGGAGGTCCTTGATGGCGCGCGGCAGTCGGCGAGGATGATGCGGGGGCGCTGGACGACGTCGGCGAGGCAGTGGGGTTGCGCGGGGTGGATGGGACGGTGGCGGCGGAGGCGGCTGTTTGTGGGGTTTGTTAGTTATAGTAATGAAGGGAACAATGGGGAGATGATGAGCGGGAAGACGTACACATGGCCATGGCGGCGGCGAGGACGGCGGCGGTGAACTGCATTCTGGATAAAGTGGTTTGAAACTAGTGAGTTTCTACGTGAATTGAGCGGTTGTTTTGGAGTGAGTGATAGATGTTGAAACGCTGTTTGAATGATCGAGATGATTCAAGTTGAAGGAGATGATGAGAAGAGACTGGATTGCATGAAGATCAGTCGCTCTTTATATAAACACTTGTGATGCTTTGCAGCGCCGTCGTTCCAGCTGGCGTTGTTTCTATCAAAAGGATTAAGCTTTGCATCTCGACATCATTTTTTTATCAGCTACGAAGAAGGACGTAAAGTTGATTCCGTCGTTCCGCACCTTCAGCTCGGTGAATGTTCTTCGTCCAATTAAACAGTTCATAGCAACTTTCGTAGGCCTCTTGAGAGCAATTGACTACGCACTACTACTTGACGAAGTATGTTTTCGTAAAGGTTTATTACGGATCCCGCCTCTATCGCAGCCAGTACTCGTTCTCCACGTCTCTCTTCGCATCTCTGCGCGTAATACCTTAGCAGCTTGAATAGTCAGACATGCCTTAACTCGGTTCCGGGGCGTCGTTTACGGAAGGCTGGCAGGGGGTTTCTTTCAGAGTTTGCGAATTTGCGGTAATACGCGCAGTCTGTACAATCCATGTTACTCAGCGCGATATCACGGTGTTTACCAAGGACAATTTGCGCGAAGAAGTGAATCGCCAGGTGCATTGTGTTCACTGCTTACCGTTGTAGCGGTATGGATATATCGTGGGACGGACCTCATGAGGAAATAAAGTTCGTTCCGCTTGTGGCTCTGTCTCGCGTTTATTCGTGTATAGGTGAGGTCAGGGTCTTATTCCGCTTGTGGAGGTAGTAAAATTGTCATTATATGATGCTAGAATAATTGAATTCTTGCTTTAGTATGGATTCTTCAATAACCCATTTCTAAGTATCCTTCAATGCTACTTTACTTGACAGATGCGATTATAGCAATATAAGGCACGTTGATTCACCCAAACTTCAAGCTCACACTATTCGATATATTCTATATTTCAATTAAGCAGCTGCAGTCCTCAACGGAAATGGCAAGCTACTAGTAGCCGGTACATAGATGGTAATATGACCGTTCTTTGTCCGCCTTATGCTAAGGTCCTTTATTAAGTCGGAGAATTCAAACCCTTTGTCCTCAGTCTTTTAGCTTTTGTCGAGCACGAAGTACCAGGTTCACGCTATGTTATACAAGCTCGATAGATACTGCTCATGGAGAAGAACCATTGTCCTTTCATAATACGTTGAAGAGTGTACTGCTTTGAGTTCAATGCAAGGTCTTGCTCCAGATTTGAAAGAAGGTGGAGCACGAGAGGCCGGTACTGTTGAAGCATGGTTATTCTCATTCCCCATGTTAGTTACTTCAAGAGGTCTGAGATGCTAAAATGCGGGTTGGATGCAATGGCGTCACAAGCGGAGTTCCAATTTTAAGCGCACTATGGCCGCTTACTCATTGGCAGGCCGCTAAAATCATGGCTCCTGCTCCGCTTTTAGAGCCCGGAGCAGCATACGGCTTTAGGGATGAAGCCAGATTCGAAGTGTATGCGCTTTCTCTAGTTTAAAGTCCTACCAGATCTTGAGCTCGAGCTAGAATCTCTCTTGAAGTAGGTAAATAATAACGGGTAGATTCTCCGAGTCTTGTACTGTTTTCCTCAGGTATATCATTTATATCTTAGACCGGCCTAGGACTCTTAACCCCTTCTTTAAATTCCTTGTAAATCATATATATCAGAAATGTGGGGGTTTCAAATATGAGACCCTCATCCGGAAACATACGTCTTCAAGATCACACCGCCAGCGTACCGACGAGCAGCAAGACTTGTCCCACTTGTCAGGCCTCATCAACGGTACGGCGAGAGCATCCGTGCGCCTAGCAGCGGCAGATCCCGCCCTACAGAAATTAAACCCCATTCTTCCCGCCACGGATCCAGCCACAAGCGCTCTCGGTCGGGCCATACGAGCTCCCACAAGGGTACCTTCCCCCTTACTCCCGGGTCAGGCAGAAGCAGCCAATTCCCCGAGGGGCAACCTACGAACGAGACCCCCAGGTTTACCCAAGCGACCGGCAGGTCGTCGACGGGGCCTCACACCGGCGAAGCGACGGAGGCGATGAGACCTGGTCGTCAGCCCAGCGGTAAGTGGGAACCGCCCATCTCGACATTGGATTCGGGATCTCGCGGGAGGACGCCTTCTGCCGCGGCGGGCATCCCGACGACCAACTACCCCAGCCGCGTCGCGCAGACGGCCGCCGATAACAGGACCGCTTCGGCGGACGCGACATGCACACTCAGAATTTCGGCACGGGGCTACCTTGGATAAGATCCCGAGCCCGTCCGGGTGGGTCAATTCTAAGGGCTCGATCAAGTCTGGTACTGTACCGTTCAAATCCGACGCGAAAATGCGGCCCGGGAGCAGCTCTAGCGATCGTAAGTACTCCGTTGCTCCCCCGCTGAGGCCCGGCGAGGTCTCAAGGTCCGCCGGTCGTCGCGTTGCCGAAGCGGGGAGGCAGCTAGATTCTGATCGCGACCGACCCTCGCGCAATCCGTCCGGCATCCTCTCCGTCGGGTACCACGACGGCCTCAGCGCCCTCCCAGACCTCAGGCCGGACCGGCGTACTAGAAAGCCGCAGAGGAGCCTGCTAAAAAGCCACAGAGGAACCTGCTAACAAATTAACAGTTCGCCCTTCGAGCTCGAGAGCGCCGTCCGTGCTCGGCGGCGGCGGCAGCAACCGCGCCCGGCGAAGACGATGCTACCGCCGGCATCTAAGACGTGGAATAGTAGTGCCCGCTGGGACCAATTCCAAACCAGCAAGCACAACGGTGGCAGCGGTGGGGGCGGTAGCGCTCGGCCATCCAGCAGCAGCGCGATGGTCCCGTGGATTGGTGGCGGAGGCAGCGGTGGCGGTGGCAGTTCTGGGTCGATGCGCACGGTGCAGAAGAAGAAGAAGCTTAAGGACGGCAGGGTCGTTTACATTGAGGTTCCAGTACCTATTATACTCCCTGTTCCGGTTGGCCCCGGATGATGGGCGGGCCAGGGATGATGGGCGGGCCAGGGATGGGCGGACCAGGGATGATGGGGCCGATGTCGCCCGGATGGGCCGATGTCGCCGGGACGTTACGGATGCGGGCATATGAGGTAAATTGGTGGTCCAACGGGGCAGATGTCCGTCCATCCAAAGCATGAAGATCGCGCCGGAGTAGATTGGTTATAGAGCATTTAGCGAGGAGTATAGGAGGGTTTTAACCTACTTACTAGCAAAAGCTGGTTTTGTTCATTTGTTTACCTTTTCCCTATATCCTTTCTTTTTAGTCGCCTCATATATCAAATATTCTTTTAATCAATGAAGACATAATTTTACACTCAATTCTAAGCTTGTATATATTCTTTTCATTCTACAATTCTAAAATTGCTAACGAGAGACTACCCTGAAGTCCTCAAAGGACGAACACTCTCAGGGGAACGTAGCCTGTGCTCAGGCGAAGATATAGGCAAGCTTTATGGTATTTTAGATTGAGACACACAAAGACCAAATATGCAACTCTGTGCTATGGATAAACATAACCGCTTCGATGCTTGTGTCTCGAAACATCAGGCGAGCTCGCAACACGACACCCTCATGGACATCCGATCGAGCCAAATACTACGAAGTTTCTCTGCCTGATATGTTGCGACAAACAAACCCATTCGTCATAAGCGCCAAAGGAACTCTTGTCAAAACTAGAGCAGCTGTCCGTGGGTAAGTTTGTTATATTATCGCAAAGCGCCCCATCGCAACCGCCCGGTTGAATTGCCTTCAACAGAACCCAAACTCAGACTTATCCTCGCGATAGTGTCTGAGCGAGAAGCAATAGGTAGTACTCACAGGCATTAGTGGCCATGCCATGCAGCCTTTTCCTAAGTTGTCGAGGTTTGGCACTATGTTTGAACGCCTGTTGAAGCAGAAGTTCGAGGTATAATAAGGTTTCTTCGAGATCTAAAATACTCCTTCATTCTATCTCACAGGTAGATCTGTCAGATCAAGCCAATCAGGGAAACTCTACGACGGCAAGTCGGTTAATCCCAGCAAACTTTTTACTATTGTTACATTGGTGACACGAAATGTCCAACATATAATTAAACATGCCAACACTTTCGCTCTTATTTGAAAATCTGTCCACAAGCAGTAGCTGTCTCTATACTACTCTCGTTACTAAACGAGGGCCGTGTGAAACATCTTTTATAACAGGAAATCCATTCGAGAATCGTTAAAAAGGGGAGAGCTCCGCTGGCGTGTGCTGCATGAATAATACGGGAAGAAGTGGAGAAGATACGGGAGCGTCGGAGATATCCACGTTTTTCATGATTTTTTTCTTTTCTTCGTCATCGTGGCAGGGACGAAGGTTGCTCCGTCTGTAGGGAGCTCTTCTCTCTCTTAAAAATGGAGGGAGTGCTCCATTGATCAATCAGGAGTTATAAGTCATTGCATTTGAAAAGTTTTCTGGAATTGGAAACCTGATGATATCGCATGAACCTCCGAGAGTTCCAGGAGATATAATACTTCACAAATCGCGTATCTCCAATCGCGTTTACTTGGCTGAGGGAGGACTGCTATCCTTAAATCAACAATATCCTCTAGCCAAATACCATTTGCCCCACATCTTGTCGTACTCTTCAAAGTTAAAAGTTATGTTTTTCGTTACATGCGTTCGGAAGCTTCCAGGTCATGTCGGTAGCTTCGTATCCTGTTCTAAAGAGCACTGAAAATTCACGCTTCGAGCCGAGAAAGTACTCAGCCAAGGACCCAAAGAAGCAGGAGAGTTATTCCCCCGGGGTTTAGTGATAACTTGAGAATCTTTCATGGGCATCGTATAGTTAGTTCTTCGTATGCGAGATGTCGGCGGCGTCGTGTTCGTGTGAAACAACGATTTGCAGATTAGTCACATATAACCGTCCAAGAAAGGCCGAGGTTCAGCAATAAATAGCTCTCTTACACCTAGGAGCGAAACAAATACAGTAGAGGCCATTGCGGTGGTATGTTGGTAGCTTAAATACTCACAATTATACTACTCTATAAACATGGGTAGTTGTAATGATTATTCATATATCTGAGAGTATTAAGGATGTGATGATCTTTGTGTCTAGTCACGGTCTGTCTAGTCACGGTCTTACGCTTATTAGCCTCTTCAAAAATATAACACTGATGCAAGCACGGAATGCCTGGTTGTTTACAAGCATTAAAAAATGCATCTAGAGACTTGGCGTCACCAAGTCCATGGATAACTTATCATAGAATGTTCCTAGAGATTCAAGTCTGTAGGTTGGTGTACTCACCTTGCGAGAGCCGAGAATCCTATACTTTCTCGGTTGTAGTTAACCGCCCATCCGATTTCACAGTCTGTCAATCTCGAGAGCTAATTCGATGCCCTAGGGCTTTCAGGTACCGCCAATGACTCTGGAAACCTGTAAATTCGAGCGAATGACAGACGAATCTTGAATTTAGCATCGCACTATATCGAAAACTCTTCATATTTTGAAAAGATCTTAATATAACACTGCAAGGTAAACTTTCAAGCTTAAGCTTTTTTTAAGAAAAAGGTACAGTATAACTTGAGGTCATTTATACGGCCACGCTTTTTACCTTCATTTTCATCTCGTCGCTTTATGAAATGGCGCCGGACTGGGGCCGCAAGGCGCCGTTACTATTTTTTCTTCAGAGGTCCTAGTCCAGTCGTAGGGTTATTGCAGGCTACCACGCAAAAAAAGGAATATGACTTTTAAGCCTGATGATACAGCCAATAAGATCGCAGGAACAAGGTCCATGCTAAAATTGTCTTCAAGGGAGATTCAGTAAGCGACCACAACACCAAGTGGCCCTCTCGTGAACTGAACTTCCCGTTCTTCTTTATTTCTGATGAATTAACTCACTAAGAAAAGGGTTTGAAGAATAGATGATCAGTTGATACTTACTGAAGTATGTGGCTTCCTCGAAGGATGTGATGGCCAAGGTGCCAAAATCTCGGTTCGAGAAATACGTTAGACTCATAATCCATCTGGACCTCGTTTCAAAAATTTGATAAACTCGAAACGGAAATCTTGGTTTTCTTCCGCGGGATTGCTAAAGAAAGGGGTTGTTGATTCTATAAGGGCATTTTTCTCGGAACCCGGCAAGGAGAACTTGTTGCTAATTGGATCAGGGAGAGGAAGCATCCACTATACAGTCTATTCTTGGCTTCGCAAGTGGCTCGCTTTCGTTCCCGAATCTCTTTTTTGTCGATCGGAGATGTTAAAGATTGAAATTGTTGCGTAAGATCAAGTTTTAAACAGATCAAATCCTGCGTAAGCTAGAACACTCCTTTGACAGTTTTACTCATATATTCTCCACCGAATACCACAATCGTGAAATGAAATATATCATACCAACTATGGGCCTATATCGTGATACAATAATAGAATATCCCTTTTGTTTCCTCCCTCGCCCGGTCGGCATTGTTTGGTATTATCTTAAAAGAACGAAAACTTTGGCCACGACTAGACGAAGCGATTATGCATTTCGCATTTCGCGTTTTTCTTCGCTCACACTGGCAGAGATATTGTCTAATCTTAAACCCCTTCTTTTTTCTCCCTCAGCAAGTCCAGGGAAGTCATTTAATCTCTAGATCACCTTCTTCAATGCAATAGAAAACTTTATACCTGTGGGTTATTTAGGAATATATTTCCCTTACAAGCTTTAATTGTCTCGGAAATACCCATAACTTTTCGTCCGTCCATGTTCACCGAAATTTGGAGATTTCACGAGGTAACTATCCTCTATCATATCATAACTGCGCCGCCCCATGTTTAATTTCAAAAAGCTTGTCAAAAGGCTTTTATCATGGATTCGTACCCTGCCCATTTGGAATCGTAAGATTGAGAGGTCAGAACACTTTTTTTTTTTTTTTTTTTTTTGCACAGCAGCACATAAAATTAGAAAAGAATTTGAGTATCGTGACACAATCCTAAAGTCTTATCTTAATATAGAATATGTTCTATCGTCTCCTGTTATCTTCAGAACGTTCTTCTGCAGGTGTATTTCTTTCTCTGTTTTGTCTTCCGTGACCTGTCTGTCTAATTTAATCTTGCATATTTTTTCGTGTTGTTGTTCAAGTGTGGTTCTGCGCAGCGCCTGCCCGGGCGCCACCCCGTTGGTTGTAGATCCTCTTAAAAGCGCCGACCGCCACTGACGTGTTTTATTTACCAAACACCTCCGAACAAACGTCAAAACGTAGGAAGCTAAAGAAGGGCAAAAATATCGATAGACAGTTTAGGATACGAGTTTTTTCTCCAGGGAGCTAATGTTTGGGGATAAGCCAGCGGCTTCGTTTGAGGAGAAAACGGATATGTATTCGTCGTAACAAACAAAATTACTTCACGATAGTTACAGGGCAACGTGATCATCTGATGTTTCTACGACTGTGTCTATGGAAAGGATATCCTTCGTCTATTGAAAATGATATTTTCATTCGCGCGTAATGCATTTTTTTCGCCTGTCGATTGAGACGTCTTGGTAATCATGCTTTGGGGAACCTTGAAATGAAATGAACAACTGCCCGTTATTCACAGACATTTATCCGTAATCCGTACCCCTTAGTACTTACTACTAACTGTTTGCTTCTTCCTGACGAACCTGACGAGGCCCAGACAATTGTCTGCTTTGTTAAATTTCGCTTGCCGAGAGACTACTTACTACTCAAATTGCCCTTACTTTCTGCTAATTATAGTCTGTATTTATTATTTCTTGATTAATTAGTATATCGGAAGGGGGTTGCGGTATTGCGCGGAACAAACAGTCTTGTGAGTGGGCACTGTATAGACATATTTAGAAATAACCAGCTTATTCACAGCGAACACAAGACGCGTCTCGTATAGACTCATGATTCTTTCTATCGTAATTGTGTCTGAACTACGAGGACAAAGAGCGATCTATCGTCCCACTCAATAATTACTCCAGAGAAAACCAACACGTAAGAAAAAATCCCTCTCTTTACGTATACGCGAGTCTTGCATCTTTCCTTCTATGCCGGACTTCGCAGCGGGTAATATTATCTCGCTGAGCGGGTGAAGTTAAGAAAAGAAAATTTTCGTTCTATAGTCTTCCGAATAGTTCTAAATTCCCTCGATGTACGCGTTGTAACTTCTCCTTTCTAAAGGTCCCCTCGCTTCAAACCTCTCTTCGGGAAGGGGAGGAAAGAGAAGAAAAAGGATTAAGCCAATCGCTGGCGATTCCTTGGAGGAAGATCTAAGAGATCTTGCCCTAATTCATGCGTTTTCCTTCCCCTAACCTCCGCCACTAAGCTTCCGAGCCCAGGGTTTGGTGATTTTCCTCTTTCTCTTTTTCTTTTCGCAGCCCTTGCCACTACTGGAACTATAGATCAAGGGCCCTATCAAGGGCGCTTTTCCTGACGCCAGGGCTGGGGTGGAGGGAAAAAAAAAAAAACATCTACCACAGTTTAAGAGAGAGAAGAGAAAGTAATGAAGGGTGTCCATGCTTCAATGCGCCGCTCTTCCATGGAGGGATTTCATAAGAGATCTGCGAAAGGAAGGGAAGCTATGTGTCTTTCTGGGTGACCGAATTCGTTGCAGAAGGCGTTTTACTGTGCGACCCCTTAAAACCGAAGTGGGGTTCAATACCACCAATAATTTAGCTAGCCAACCGCTAACTATGAAAAGCAACGTAAAGCAAATAAGCAATTGTCTAAGCAAAAGAGGATAGAGAGCTTCAAGAGCCCATCCTTTGCTTTTTCTTTTTTCATAGTATCTATCTATGTTTTTTTTTGTCTCTGAATTCTTTTCTTTTCTTAGAATCTTGAGGATTTTCTTTTTCTTCTGCTTCCTCTTTTGCGTTGTTTTGCCGTCCGTTTCCTTTCAACTGCGACTCTCAGACGTAGCCGCTTGCCCTGTTTGCTAGAATTAGCCTCTAGGGAATCTGTGTACTGGTAGTATCTGACCATATCGTTCGTTCGTAGGATGGCTAAGCAATTAAAATCAGCGATCTACACAAACAGCCCTCTCAGATACTTCGTACCGAAACTATACTGTATGCACTCACGGTTTGTTCTCCCTTGAAGGAAAGGCTTGCTAGTAAGGGGGGTTTCTTACCAAACAAAAAAGTACATTATAGCGTATCTCTTGGCCGAGAGGAGCTGACCAAGGGCCGGCGATTATGGGGGTATCGCATTGCTTCTTACGAGAACCTGCAACAAAAGAGTCCAGTAACCGATACCTGCCGGGCGTTAGTGTTTTGTATGTTCTAATCTACCACTCACACCACTACTACGTACTACCACCACTGCGCCAACGACGTCGCTCGAGAGTATTTATTTTTGTATACGAGAGGAAATACAACCATCGCATTGAAGAAAATATATATAGAAAGGGCCTCGTCCGTTAAGAGCCCCCTTTCATTTTCCTTTTATTTCTCTCTCCTTTCTTTCTTTCTCTTTTCTTCTCCTCTCATCTTTTCACCATTCACGATCCTGTGGTTCACTGGGGTGATCTCATTCATTCGCTCTTCCTTCTTTTTCCTTTTTTCCTTTCTTTTTTCCATTTCTGCCATAGCATTTCTCCTTTCATTGAAGAAACCGTTTACGGTTTTCCTTTCGCTTTCAATTGATTGTTTCATTGTTCATTTTCAGTTTCATAGTTTTCGCGACGTTCGAGGATATCAACTGGTTCTTTCATACATCGGACTGACGGTTTCAAAAACGTTCGCTTCAGCAAATTTACAACCCTATTGAATACAGAGTCGAATTGGCACAGAAAAGAAGAGTCAAGGAGTTATACTTCTTTTCTAATGCAATAGTAATAATTCACGGAGACGATTTTCCTTTTTGTCTTATTATCGCATAGTTATCGCATACAAACAGCATTTGTCGTAGAAATTTTCATTCGTTTTCGATCATAATAGAAGCCCAGGATGGTTTTCTTTACCAGAGCTGCAGTGACTGCTCTGTTTGTGGGTAGCGCGGTCGTTTCCGCTTACCCGTACAACTTATACCCTCGCCAGCGCGGAGGTAACCGGGGCGGCAGCAACGGTAACTTCGCCGTCACGAACTTCGGCGGCAATGTCCAGCAGCGCAGGAGATCAACGACCTCTTCCAGAATGACCCGTCAGCTTCGCCTGCTACGTGTTGGGTCTCCAGGAGATCATGCAGATGGACGAGTCCACCGGCTCGCCGGGCTCTTACTTCCAGATGAGCGGTATCCACGGCGCTCCGTTCGAGGCTTGGGATGGGATCAACGTTCAGGGCTCCCGCAATCCGTGGGGAGGATACTGCCACCACTCTGATATTTATTTCCCGTGTTGGCACAGGCCTTACGTCGCCCTCTACGAGCAGCAGCTCAATGCTGCGGCTCAGGCGGCTGTTAAGAGGCTGTTCCCTGGTAATCAGCGGTACGCTCAGGCCGCGGCTAACTTGCGTCTCCGTACTGGGATTGGGCGGACAACATCCTCCTCCCCGATTTCATCAACTCGCAGACTTCGATCTCCATCCAGACTCCTAATGGCCAGATGACCTCAACCACAACCGCTTTACTCCTACCAGTTCCACCCAGGCAGCTCGGTCAAGAACGGCCAGGGGAGAATCTCGCTCGCTTCCGATCCCAGGCCTTCAGCCGCCAAGGCAACGTCTTCCGCCAGGCACCGAGACCCTCCGCAACCCCGCCTGCGACAGGAACGGCCGCAACTGCCGCTCGCAGCCCGGCGTCACCAACTCCAAGCTCCAGCGCCTCGCCGCCCAGACCCGCGGTCAGACTTCATCCTCCTCACCCAGGCCGCCGACTGGGAGTCCTTCTCCACCGCCGGCTTCACAGACAACTCGCAGAACCCGCCGCTCGCTCGAAACCATCCACGACAACATCCATCTACTGTCGGTGGCGGCGATACCGTCAACAACCAGGGCCACATGACCGCCCTCGCCGTCGCGGCCTTCGACCGGTCTTCTGGCTGCACACTGCAACGTCGACCGCGTCTTCGCCATGTGGCAGGCGCGCAACCAGAATGGCGGCAGCGAGTTCTACGTCACCGGTCAGGACGCTAACGTTCAGCTCGTCCCCTTCTTCAACAGCAACAACCAGTTCCATACTGCGGCTCGTCAAGGATACTAAGACCTTCGGATACTCGTATCCCGAGACTGACGATGTTCGGGTTATGAACGCTGCTATTGCTCTTTACGGTTCCAATGCTCCTTCTACCATCATCGGTGGCGCTAAGCAGATCAACAACGGTAATGGCAATGGAAACCAGGGAGGCCAGAACGGACAAAATGGTCAAAATGGTCAAAACGGTGGCCAGAATGGACAAATGGCAACGGTGGAAGGGTGGACGCGGTGGAAATAACAACAACAACAACAACAACGGCACTCCTACCGATGGCGAGAACGGCTCTTCTGCGTCCGCTTCTGCCTCCGCCTCCGCATCCGACTCTGCCTCTGCCTCTGACTCTCCCTCTGGTACCGCTTCTGCTTCTGCTAGCGCTTCCGCACCGGTGGCTCCTCTGAGGATGGCCAAGACGGTCAGACGCTTCTGCTTCTGCCACTGCCACTGTTTCCGGTGATTCCGCCAGTGCTCTGCTCTGCTACCGAGAGCTCTTCCGGCGCCTCCGAAACCGGAAGCCAACAGGGTGGTGTTTCCAACAGCACCTCCTCCCTCACCCCAGTCACCAACGGCGGCAAGCGGCCCCTCCAGCAGCCGTGCACGTCCAGGACATCGCCCCTCACCTGGACAAGATCCTGTATGAGAACAAGTACAATGAGTACTACGCCAACATCAAGATCCCCAACACCGCCTGGACGGGTCCTTCAAGGTCTACGTCTTCCTCGGCGAGTACTCCGACGACCCGACCAACTGGACTCCGACCCCACCTGTGCGGCGTCTACTCCGTCTTCTCCTCGCCCATGGACCCATGCCCACGAACGCCACTTTCATCCCCAGAACGCACAACGCCGATGTTACGGGTTCGGTTTACCTCACACGCCGCTTCTCAACGCGCTTATCCGTGGCGACCTTTCGGACTTCCAGGACTCTACTATTCAGAAGTACTCGCGTCGAACTTCGCCTGGCGTATTTCCACCGCCGCTGGTATCGCTCAGCCGAAGGGTGTCCAGGTTAACGGCCTCGATATCAAGTGTTCCACTCCACCGTCGACCTCGGAAAGGACTCCGGCGATCTCGGTAACGGCGGAACGCCGACAGCAAGCAGCCCATCAAGGTGCCCAAGTGGTCCAAGCCTGCCCCAAGCCCGCTTACACCATCCCCCGCCCAAGCAGGGTCAGTCCGGTCAGAAGCCCGGCGGTCAGCCCATCCACGATAACGGTGACGTCAAGGGTACCCCGTACCAGCCTATCACTAACCTCCCGCCGAAGTACCGGCGGCGGTTCTGGAAACTCCGGTTCCGGATCTCCTGGAGGTTCGTACGGGAATGGAAGCAGCAGCGGATCGGGTACCAGCAACCCTGGCTGCCCGGCCCCCAAGCCGAAGCCCAAGCCGATCGGATGCGTTCCGGCTTACAAGCTAAGAAGGCTAAGGCATAAGTCAAGGACTATTAAAAAATGAAAAAGTCTCATAAACACTATAAAAAAGATCGTTTCATTGTTCATTTTCCGTTGTACTTTTCCGGAGCATATCTCACGTACTACTTTTACCCTAATTAGCCTGAGCTTACGAGTTTCCTTTTGGTTCGTTCTTTTTCGTTCACATCATCGTCTGCGTTTTGCATATTGTACACATCCCTTTAACCATACAAAAAACCTATCTTTTCACATATTCGTTCTTCTTTCTTTCACTCATTTTCGTTACCAATTTTACATTTACCATTAAGAACAGATATCTTTTGTATGCATTTAGTTCTTTTTATTATAGGATACAGGAGTACAAATGCGAATTTTGAAATTCAAAGAGAAAAGACATTTTTCTCCAAATAACAACATTAACAAAGAAAATTTCTATAAAAAGCTCTCTCGTAACTTGATGTGAATGCGTATTGTATTGTGTATTAGAATAACACTCAGTTAATCGATGTAACATTTCGAGTTGATCCTCCGTAATTTCCTTTCTCCTTTGCTTCTCGTGATTCGCGGCAGATTGAGACTTATCCGGACGGGTACGCCGAGTTTTCCTTCCCAACTTTCGTTCAGGGTCGGCGGATCGACATACGCATGAACAATGGATAAATTAGTACGTCTCTCCTCAACGGAATTCTTGTGTAAGTTCTAAGTCACTGTCGTATAATGTAAGTAATAGCGCAGAAGAAGTTCTAGAGGAATCAAATTCATGCGTTGTGGACACATAATGATTCAAGTTTTCAGGCTTGTTGTTTTGTTTCACTGAGAACAAAAAATTGTCACCTGTGTTTTTTCTTTGTTTATAATGCACGGGTAGATCAAATGCACGAAAGGATTCTTCTTGGGATGTATTTACCTGCGTATGTATAATGTAAATCAGGTCCTTTCCTTTAAGAGATTTCCAGTCGGAAAGCATAGCGATAGCAATTCCGCGTGTTATATTCCGAACGAGCGAAAAGATTCACGCGAGGACTTGGAAAAAACTGCGATAGACAATCTGGCATGATTTTCTATAATTGATAATGTGGAGAACGTGCACGCAGCCGATATGATCCAATTCTCAGTGACTGGTTCATTGTTAAACAGAGAGGATATGGTGAAGCATATGTTCAATTCTCGGCTATAAAGGCATATTTCGCGAATATAATTTGTAGGGGAAGTTCAGTTATTCTCCGTAACCCTAGGCCTCGTGGAAGACTGATGTTCAAGGTGAGGAACTGTATGGGTCGAGGAGGCTTGCAATTTGCAATGCTGAAGTTACGTTTTCTCGTGTACTAAATATACCAGAAACTATTTTACTGCGGCTTTTCTGCTGACGAGGTGGTACTGAGATATTCTGGTAGAGGCGCAGTTTAGAATCCTAGGTTCTGCAGCCCTACGATGAGCATTTGACAAGAGCCGATTGTCGATCTGCTGAACCATTTATAGCTAATAGGTGGAGATGCGGTACCAGTCTACGTAGCGGTACTGGTCTGCGTAGGGCTGGACGCTTGTTTTCTTCAACACTGCTTGCTTCGACACCACCGCATCCGTTTTGTGCCCGCACGTTTACTATATATGGCTGTGCAATGGGCTATTAACGACTTGGAGCAATCAAGGTTTACAGCGTTCAATTGCGGAGGCATCATTGACAATATTGTCAAGGTTGTAAAAAGTCCTTCATTCAGCCGTTATACATAACCCTGGACAAACGCTAGATACTGTAGCATTACAAATAGCATAAAACGGTGAGGCTGGCGTTAAAAGTATTGCCGCTCTCCTCTGGCTCTTAAGCGATGATCGGACTGGTAGGAACGCGCTCCAACAGTTGCGGTTGCTCATGAGGCCTGAGCTTTAGGTAAAGCTCAGCAGTTGAAACTTTTTAAGTAGAGCAGCTAAGGCTGAAGAAACACAACAATGCATAAACATATATCGATCCCCTAAGTATATGATCCTGGAATACCAAGACGGGAACCGACAGTGGTCCTTGTCTGGCCTGTCCCTGGTACGCTCTGCCCCGCAATTCTACTTCAAGAAAAAATTCCTCGTTAATATATCTCTTGCAAGAGGGCACTCAACTTCAGTCAACATCCATGTGATCAGTTAATGCCTCATCAATCGGATACTTTGCCGAAGGTCCTATACGACCATAACCTGTATTCCGCGAATCTCGGTCGGTTCCGTTGAGCAATTCGAACTTAAAGGACGATGTCTCATCGCCTAGCACAGCCATGTCCCTGTTCATATCAAGCTTCTAGAATGAAAATACTCCCGTCTATCTCTTCTTCGGGTAAATGACATCTCTGACGATGGTATGATAGACTTTTTTTTTCAGTAGTCTTTGCCTAGAGTTTCAAGGTTGAATTTTTTATGTCAGCTCAAGGATCAACCCTATGATTTCTGTAACGTACCGTAGGGCTGAGCCTGGTAATATCCGAGACAAACAGCCATCCTGTCACAACCGGTAAGTTTTTATCTTTTTCTTTTCGACTGTTGATAAAAATAGATTCTACATACAAAGAATAACGGGGGTTATCGTGGTTTTATTCCTTTGAGGCTTTTATAATGTTTTTGGCGGAGTTGGAAAGCTGAATGAGATTCCCTTCGGAGAGCTCGGACAGAATTGACTATTTTAGGGAAGAGTGCAAATGGACAAGCGTAAGCGTTCGAAACGCAACCACATTGCAAAGGGCCTCTCGAATCCAGGCTCATGGGAATCTTTTCGCGACGGACCGGTTTCTCCTCCGGGAAAACCGGTGATCACTCCGTTATGAGGTTCAGGGCTAGTTTACACAAGCGTTTCATCATTTTGGCCATAGCCTTTGGGGGGGGAAGGGGCGATGTCCACGTGGAATCTCTCCTGATGGTCATACTTTTGTGCTGAAAGGATATCCGGATAAAGAAGTGAGCAATTACTCGATGAACCATCTCCGGGATAGACGCAATTCGTCCTCAGCTTAAAGAGATACATGTAGGTACTTCTATATACATAATACGACTTATGGCTAAAAGCGGGGAAGCATGGAGATATGCTAGAGGGAGTTATACTCGTAGGTGGACTGGTGAGTATGATCATGCAAGCGGGCATATTTTATTCTTATCATCAAGCGTAGATTAGCGCTGATTGAGTTGCTTGGTGATCTTAAGTCCAGAGAATATTGTTCATCAGTAACAAAGAGCTCTCTGAGTAGAATCCGAATTGGACTCCGAGGCACGATATCTCATCCTGACGAGGTGTACACGATTACAGGAAGAATATAGTGACGCAAGAATACCGTGCGGCGGTTAATTGAATGAAGGCACAGTGGTATTATGTTGATTTCTAAACAGAGCTCCTATCATTTAGAGCTTTTATACATGAAAGTTATGATACCAAATGCTCTCTTTCTCTCGGCGTTGCTGTACGCCGTGACAAGGAAGCGCATATCTACTACTAAACAGGATCATCGTGGTTGATTTATAGGAGGAGTCTCCTTGGATAAATAGACCTTCCGGCGCTTTCCTATCGAGAAATATTCTGGGGATTCGAGCCGATATAAGGTTTTTCGCTTAATCCCGTTCCTGCCCGAGATGTGGGGTAACAAGAGTGCGCCTTTCCCGCCCCCTGATTTAATCGGGATCGGCGATCGAAAAATCTAATCTTGAGGTGCTTAACGGCTAGAAAATCTCAATGGGGACATCAAACCTAAGGCTTGTGAGCCCTAATCGGCGTCGCCGTAATTCCATTGGTGCCATATACATGGGCTCGGCGTATGCCGTCTTCGAGGGACTTCCTTCGCTACTCTCCAACTCCGACACCGACTGGCCCCCGATTCCTGGTAGTTGCTATCACTACCCACTGCTTCGGCGGGGGCGGCAGCGCGGGAAAAGTGCAACGCTTCGCGCGCCGTCGAAGCTTCTTGAGGAGCGCAGGAACCACCGCGTTCCGAATTAGGAGGATGATTTGAGAAGGCTGCTGATGATGACGCGGCGAGGACTCGGGGCTTAGGTGGCTTCGTTTGGCCGGTGTGTCTGGCCGGATGAGAGTTGCCGACTCTCTTGCTGAAGCAGTATCGAGCCGTCCGCCCAGCTGCTGCGGGGGAGGCCTTACCTTAATTGCGGCTGCGTGATCAAGGGCACGGAATACGTCTTCTTACTGGAATCGTAGACTGAAGAACTACCTGAACTCTCTTGCTTTTGCTTTTCTGGCTTGATGGTGTGTTAGGACTGCGGATTTGTAATGTCGAAGAATCCAGGAGCTTGCGTCGTCGTCGGGTGCCGTTTCCAGCCACGTCATGTAGTGTCGTGAACGAGCGCGCATGTTTATTGTACTCGACTGGGCGGGATTCGATCCCTTGCTGCCGGCGTAATACGTATCACGAAAAAGACGGCAGTGATAACGCCCAAACGTCGTCGTAGTGCTCCGTCGCTGCTACCAACCCAGTACCGCCACGAATTACATCTCGAACGATTTGTCATTCGCTTTTTTGCCGTCCGCTGTAATCCTCGGTGTAACTGCGCAGACCTCTTCCTCGCATTTGGTAAGCCGTCGGAACCGCCTGCCGTGGTGTTCTGAGTGTACCACTTCCCACCCTCGATGTCGAAAATACTAACGCTCTCCATAGTCCGACCATTACCCTTGCCGTCGGTGCCGCCGATGCTAACTAAAATACCTTCGTCGCCATACGGCAACCAGACGAGCGTGCTCCCGCTCACTGGATCGGATTCGGTAACATATTCCCGACGCCGGTATCCATATCTATAACTCTCAATGCATCGCTAACGATCCGTTGAACTGTATCCCACCGTGATAGTATGCGTGGTTCGTCGACTGCGATGCCGTAGCGGCGCCGTCATTGCTTGGATTGTCGAGTTGGAGCTTGGAGGAAGGCGTGGAATAGGTTCGTTCCGAGGTCGTACTGCCAGAAGTGACCGGGGGCGATGCTCGGGTTGTTCAGCCCTGCCATGTGGAAGACGTATGATCCGGACACATCGTTACGAGAGCGCCGGATGTCACGTTGGGTTTCGAGTTCTTGGAGTGGGGAGTTATTCGTCGTGGAGGATGCGTAGGATAATGATGAGAGGGAGTCGGTGAGGTCGATGGCGTAAAGGTTGGAATCTGCGTGTTTGGAGAAGGTAGAAAACGATGCATTAATAGAGTTCAAAGGCATTCTGTCGGACTGTTTACTTGGTATCCATCCTGTGCTATTGACATTCTTAGGTAGCGAAGAGGCAGTTGAGGAGTTGGAAAGATCGTTGTATAGCTTCGGCGTCGACAACAGATAATCACCTTGATGGACGGATTTTAGCGTTTCCACATGAAATATTGGGACTGACTCTACTGACCTAATACTGCCATTTCATGACTTCTCATTAAACGTAGGTGCTCTCTGGCATCCGTGGGGTCTTTGCGGCCGGGCATTATACCTAACGTAATAGTGAGACAGATCGACTTTGGGTTTCAATTGCTTCTGAATGGGTTATAATACAGCTCGAGCATAACTAAGGACTTCGCTCGCGATCGTGGGGAGCTTTACATTTTGAGGGATTCAAAACATCCCAATGTTGAAGATAAACTTGGTTTAGATTTGGCTAGGACCCACTTCGTTCTAATAAAAGGAAAGAGTGTAAATATATACCTATATATGATGAAATATAAAAATCTCCGCCATCTTCGCTCTTTCCTGCCCCTGTTCCGTAGCTAATGGAGAAACCTGGCTTGAAGGGCTAATCAAGGTACACTGAAAGCCTCAATGGAGAAGACTCTAGGGCTCTATTGGTATACTACGTACATAGGCTTATTACCTCGTCTACGAAAGTTTTTCCGCTTCTACTCTTTGTGCCTTGCGATTGGAGCTTCCGATAAAACTGGGAATCTTTTGTATATATCGTCGTTTGTTCGAGATACGGCCTGGCGATGTAAATCTTATCCCAATGGAAACGTAAGATTCTGGTTTAAAAGGGCAAGGTTTGGGGCTCATGACTCGCCATTCCACCACCACCTAGAGCGAGCCAATGAATCGGATCCGCAGTGAGGATCGGAATAGTGGCGATGTCAGACAGAGATCTTATTATTTGTCAAAACATTCATAGAGCTTTGAATTACAATGCCAAGTTCCATCTACTTGGGTTTTATTCCTTGATGCACAATTCACATGTGATGTCTTCGGAACCGACTAGTATACCTTGCAGTGGTTATACAAAGCCTTAATCCCAGCCTTTGATGATATCACAGTCCAGTATAACTCCAGGATCAACATGCAGGTAAACAATTATATTCTTTTCGCTTTAGTTATACAAATATTACTATTTCCTTTGAGGTTTATGATGAAACGTTCTATCGATCCTGATCTTCAGTCAACGAGTGAGACGCCGAGCTGACGGATAATGTTTCCCATAGCCATTCAGTACCTGGTTACTTAAATCTCTAAAGCGGTTCTGTTCTCGCGCGTTATTGTCGACATAGTTCCAGAAAGAAAAACTCAAAACCTGGAAACCAGAAAACTGGGTTTTCTTGAAATTCATAGTATGGCGATCAACGGGGGTTCGAGCAAGGCTCAGAATTCCCCTTTGATTCTAGTTACGCGTAAAGAGGTGATTTCTAGGACCGCTAATCCTATCTTCTACGTACCAGTGATCATTAGCTCAAAGTGCAAGAAAGGACTTCCCAGGAACCTCCCGTCTATAAATGCTCGACCTGTGTTTCACTGAATCATTATTTTGGTCAGTGCTTCAAGCTCGCCTTCTTTCGCATCGACCCTGACGAGCTGGTGCTCTCCTTGGATTCTACTTCCCAAACACCGTCAAATTTCTTCCACCGAAGTCCGTCGAATCCGAATGGTGCGTTGATTGTTTGTCGTAGCATCCAGGATATATCCCTCCTCTCGAATCCCGCCACCTCCAAATACGGCAGGGAGACGACGCGAATATCTGAAAGGTCTACTTTGACGAATGGCGTTTGAAGCTTCAAGTGGAGGCCGCGAGGGATAGAGAAACAATTCCCACCTTCTTGGGCGACAATTGAGTTTTCCGCCGTATGAGCAGCCCTGGCAGCTGCTATCGCTGTCATGGTGGCCTCTGGGTTTTGCTAAGGATGCGAGCCTCAGTAGCCTCCGTCCGAGGAAATATAGAAGGGAACACAGTTCGGGTGGACCACAACTTCTAGGCCCTGCAGTCCGTCCAGCGCTAGGAAGAATGACAAAGCGAGACGTAGGTGTCGTATACAGCGAGAGATAATTCTTGGTTAGACGAACTTTCGTAACTATCGGGGCAGAGGCGGATCGATACATTCGTTATCGGTATTCTAAGCTTGGTACGGCACTTCTCCGGGATAGTGCGGGAGGCATAGCGCCCAAGTCCTGGTCCCCCATGACCCGCGTTCGTTCGATGAACTTGATGGCAGAGCTTGGCGATCTGAAGGCGAAACTGATGCGATTTTTTGACGTCCGGGTCGTTGAGGTAGGCGGACACTTCCTCCCGCATTTTCTGGCAAAGTGGAGCCTAGTGGGAGAAGAAATCTGAATTGGGTTCCTGGGAAGAGTTCATTTTATCCACGTATCGGAGCTAATAGGATATGTGCTGGAAGATGGACATTGGTTCGTTGGCTTGTACACGCCCAGTTCATCCCTTTAAAGTTGCAATGGTACCGCATTTGCCGATTCCGACGGTAAGCTTGGTCACGGGGTCCATGGGATGCCGCGAAGTTCAGATGGCATATGGTAGTTCGTCGAGCTGGAAAGGCCAGAAGCCACCATTAGGCTCGATAATATCGAGAAGATTCGGCGAAGTATCGGGGTTGAAAGTCCAATAACGATACAGAAGATATCTTAGGGGCAGCTTCATTTAGGCTCCTCTCTTCGTTAAAAGTAGGCCGCGGCAGATGGGCTACATCTGACCCTTTAACGTTAGCTTTCTTCTCATTGAATCAACTAACTCGGGGTATTCAGTCGTCCTAAAAGCATTCACGACTCGAATTGGGAATCCAAGACTTACGCATGTTCTGTGCCAGAGGTCAGGCTGTTAAACCAATAGGATGGCTGTTGACCTCTGTGCTCGGTAGCCAGGATCACTCTCAGAAATCGCGAAAACCTGATCGCGCAGATTCTTGTACACCCGAGTTCCGAAAAGCCAGTATGGCGCTTGAATGTCGAAGATCCTGTAAGTTGGTAGTAATCTCCAACGGAGTATATACATCTCAAAAACGCTATCATCGGTCAAACACGGAGGCAACTTGAATGGTCCTTCTCACCTCCGATTCATCATGCCGCTGGGATAGTATGCCTGTTCGTAGATCGATGACAACTCGCCGGACGTTCGGACAATAAAGCGTACCGCGCTGAGCCAATCCGGATTATGTTTGGCTGGTGCTCCGCGCAGGATTGCTAAGGGTACGTTTACCGGACTCGGGCCATACTCTCATCCTGACCTCCCGTATGAAGCCGGCGTTCCGCCGTCCGATCCGCGCGAAAAACATCGAGGCTTCGATAATGGCGACGTTAAACTTTTTTTCGGAGTAGAGGACCTCGGTCGCCTCCAGATACATCCTTCGGCAAACGTGTAGCAGGGACACCGAGTCGAGGAGCGCAGGCCATGGCGGCGAGTCTTCATAGTTATCACCACGATCCAGTTTCCTCGCCGTCTGCTGTTGGGAGCTCTACCAGGGAAAGACTGTAGATCTTCCTTCGGATTTCCGCCGGCAACATCGCGAAAAATAAGCATTTCTGCCCGTTGGGTTTAGGGCTCCGGGACATGCTTTTTCATCTCTCTGCGGATATCTTTTACAGCCTTGCTCCGCTCTCGGGGATAAACATCAATGGCGACACCGTCGTAACCGTCTCACGATAACGCATCTCGATTACTGGCCCTCGTAGTATAATAAATCGATTTGTGAAAAGGCGACGGAATCGTATTGTAAACTGAGGGCAATCGTAGTGAGAAACAACGATATTTCCACAAGTTATATAACTAGGACTTGGAGGGAAACAACCGACTTCTCAAAGCCTCGCAACAGGGGGAAGACAGCAAAGCAAGGGAATCACAAGGCTGACACCAATTTACTCGGCGCTTAACATGCGCGCTGCATCTGTCATAAACATATATACCCGGTGTCGACGCAAGTCGATTTCGTCGGGAGAATAGCAAATTGCTTAATCCATTAGTGCCTGTGTATAATAGAATTCACGTTTTGAGAGCAAGGAAACGTTCGTAGTTACGATGTTGCTACAACCGATACCGAGTAGTACTGTAGGTGTGATGTGGCAAGACGTGCTACGTGTTACAAGCGGGGTTAGATCCCCTTCAAGTCGGCCTCCATGAGTACCCATTCACTATCAATACTATTTCTATTCGTCCAGATTACGTACCTTATGTAAACAAGCATTTATCGCTGTTCGTTCATGCTCGAAGGCTTAAGTTAAAAAAGACAAAAACTAAGATAAATAGATAATAAATTTACACCAACAAAACCACATGCTGTCAAATTCATATTGACGAACGTTAGTCTGCTGAGGTCGTCAATCTTCAAAAGACGTCGTCTGCCCACCGCTTTTCCAAACAGTAGGGGAAGTAAGAATTCTAGATATAACGTTTCCCCGTATCCAGCGGGGAGCTGACATGCTTCCTGCTCGCCCAGGAGACAGAAAGATGGCCTAGCTCCCCTGTGCCAACGTCCGTCAGCCGTACTCTCCGATCGCCTAGTAGTCTAGCCCTCTCATCCCATCAAGCGAGAATTCGGGTTCACAGGAAGAGAACAATAGGGATTATCGAACGTCAGGTTGTCACATAGCCCAGAATATCCGGCGTCCAACACAATACCCAAGCACAATCCTAGCGCACGCGGCTACGACCATGACCAACGAACAAGCGATCAATATAGCAGCCCAAACAATATTACATTGATACCGATCCGTGAAAATGTTTATTTTTGCCATGGTTCGCGCCGGGGAGAACTGGCTACCACTAGCTTGACTGTTCAACTGGAAACCTGGATCCGTTACGTTTGCGATACTGGGCGGTTTACCGGTGAGGTATTGCGTTCCTTGGGATGCGCGCCAGAACGTGTCAGAAGTGTAGAGGTCCTCTGCTCGAACGCGTACCTGGTGACATTGAGCACAAAATTCAGGTTATTCGGGTTTTTGACGGTCGCGATCGTGTTATCGTCGTCGACGAGGTAGGCTTCCAATAGTGAAAGCCTACTGCTACTAGCGCCGGTGCCGGTAACGCTGTTTAGGAATCGAAAGGAAACTCGCTAGCCAAAGGTCGCGGTAGAAGTACGTGTATCCTTCCTCATTTACCCTGTGCGATATAGTAGACGGCCGAAGGGCGGTGGCAGCGCAGTCTCGTCCCTGACATGCAATCTGTGCTTCCACGAAGGCGAGATTAAGCGCGCAGGCGAAGTTAGTGTTCGAGTACCAAAACCAGAAGCTGAGGTTGGCAAGGTGAGCGTGTCCGGCTTGGGCATCGTAGAATAAATCGTTGTCGAGATGGGTTTCGGGTATGTAATTTGACAGGTTCGCGTTCACAGGCTTCTGGAGGGAGCTCGGAGTTATCAGGAAATCTGTCGATTTTCTTTCCCAGGGACTGGATACATTGAGGTATTGGTCAAGGAAAGGCGTTTTGCGAGACTCAGCACCAAGCCTGTCTATCAAGGGACACTGAGATACATATACGGCGACTCCATGATGAACTCGCTCTGAACGTCGTTGTTGCTGTCGACGTTTACGACCGGAACGCCTAGGAGGGATGAGAACGCAGTATCCGTGAGTTATCGGGGACTTCTACCCAGGCGGAAGAGTTCGCAACGTAATTTGGGAGTAGATGAAGAAAAGGAATCTTGACGTTCCCCGCAGTATCTTGGTGCGCTTTCTGGATGCTAGACGGCTGAATGAGAGATGATACGAACAGCGAGTTTACGGGGAGACGTTGGTTCTCGCGCGCGGATGTCGAGTCGAAGTCGGAGCTTGTGTTGCCTTTCATGTACCATACCGGGCGAGTTGATGGCGTTCCGGACTTTGAAATATGTAGGAGTCGAAGGGACGCTTGGCCTCCAAGTGGAGAAAGGGCCCAAGTGAATAGTAAAACTGAACCCAGAAATGTTGCGCGGCGAAGCTTATGCTGATGTCCAGTATTAACTAGAGAGGAGCTCGCCTGTAGACGCTCAATTACGGCGAGCTTTTTCACCTTCCTGTAATCTCCATCTGGCAATTCCCGTAGTTGTACTCCGATTACGGCAGCGAAGCAAATAGGAAATATTGTAGGACCTGTCGGTCATATCAGCAGTTCACTCAAACAAGGTAACAATAAAAAAAAGTCTAAGCTCTGTAGCAATGGCACCGATTGTATTGTTGCGACTTACGAGATTAGCGGCTGTAAGCAAATGTCTGCCCAAGAGTCATCGTCCACCGGTTTATTGTTCAGTATGATACAATAAATTCCGAACGCTAGAAATAGTAGCCCTGGAATTATCAAGCTAACTTCGAGTAATCTATCAACTAGCCTCCTATACGGGGGCTTGAGTTTAAGCCCAAGAACTGCCTCGTCTAATTTTGAGGACGTGCCGCTATGGAGCTGGCATAACTCCTCGTCCCTTCTCTCCATGAGTAGATAATATAACGCGGGGAAATGAAAACTTGAGGAAAAATACAAGAAAGATGGATTCTCATCGGCATGTTTAACAGTGCATAGGGAGCTACACAAGCCTTATATATTTAACTTGAGACGGAAACATTTGCTGCTGGCTTGTTGTAGAGCCGCCATGATTTGTATGCGAGGAAACATCTTTTATCACTTCGGCTTAGACTTGTTTAAATTGATGTAAGCATGCCGTTTGCCTATTATAAAACTGGGCCTAAACCTGCAGCCCTGCTTGGCGATAGTGCATAAAAGGGAGCGGCGTAGCTGATTTGGAGGTTGTGAATGAAACACGACAGAACCAACCATTGCGCTAAAACATCCCAGAAGATGCGTTTAGCGGGAACGCCGAAGCACGGCTGATATGCAGATATAGATTGCAGGTGGGCCTTTTAATCTATTTTAAACGTAGCGTATGCACCTATCTAACCCTCTGCGAACAAGAGAATGATGATGATTAGTATTCTTGGCAGTGAGATCCATTCATATACTCTCGTTGTGTTCCAATTCAGCTACTCACCTTTTGTTTACAGTACTATTGCAATAGGGATGAACTCGAAGACCTGACGTGAATGAAACCTCGCGTAGTTTGTACTCTACTTGTTTATTTACTCATGGGAGTGGCCAGATACATGCCTACTGTCGATTTCCTAGGCCCTATACGAGTCTCATTACAAGAAAAGTTGGTCGGTGGGAAACGCCGCTGGGCATTATCGCTGATAGAAGTCGTGTAAGGGCCCTTCTGCTTACTACCATCCAAATAGTGGATCCTCTAAATTCATCGTCGGTCCAGACAGAAAAAAAAGGTTGAAGGAAAAAGAAGATGGAGGATTGTAGAAGTGCTAAAGACTAAAAGATATAATGGCTCTGGATATGCGTGTTTACACTGGAAACATTGCTCGAGGGATGGTGTACGCGCATGGGTCCTTACTAAGGTTTTGACTTCTCGTATCTGGTTATCTAAACAGTGATCGTTATCATCGAATGAACGGACTTGTTAGACGATAAAAAGCATTGCGTTCTACGTAATGACTGTGAGTGCAACTGGACTTCAGGTTATGCCATAGCTTCTTGCAGTGAAATTCCGCTAATGGAGCTATTAAGTTCATATATCTGAATACCAATGAGTATAGATATTCTTATTGTAGGGGTCCAAGCAAATTATCCCTCTTCAACAACAATCTTTCGAATAACTTGAGATGAATACAGATAAGATTCTTCCCACGCAGGCTCGAGCTCCTTTGCGACTATACATATGGGCTGTCATTTTGCTCTTATTATCAAATCTCCCTTATCGGCCTCCGCTCCCGATGGGGAACTTGTTGCGACCATCTACGTCAAATCTTCCTTATCCAAGCGAGAGGTCCGAAATTTTACAGGAAACCCGTGCCAAGAGTCCTTTCGCGCAGGAATGCCTGAAACAGTGACAAGTTGTTAGAATTGCTGATGCCTTTTCAGGTCTGTTTTCAGGTCCAAGGCACGAACTCGAAGACGCATGGTTCACTGGTTCACTCGTCTAAGGAGATTACCATCTACAAGGTTACAGTGCCTCGCGAGAAGATTCTACCATAATATCAAGAAGGCCATCTAGATTTCTAATCCGATCTTCCAATCTATGAAAATCTCATCACGATCATCGTCTGCTCGCTTCGGAGAAACCCATATTGCTGAACCAAAGATGACAGGATATAAGACGAGCTGTACAACACCAAAACACCCAAAAGTGAGGGATTTTTTTTTTTTTCGGAAATTGAGCCCTCAGGCTTCTAGAAGACCCGGCGGAAGGGGAACGGCTTTAAACCCTTGCCAAGGTGGAAAGTCACACTCATTGGCCTCGGACACGTGAGCCCAGGAATTAAACTCATAAAATTGATGATTGCCAGCCCTGTGGCATATACCGTTGACAGATGAGAGGTTGGATCATGCAGATATTCCTTATGAAAAAGCGCGGAAAGACGTGTCCGTCAGTTTGGTAATACATCCAACAACTGCAAGGTTGTTGTCAGAGCGAGTGGTCCAAGAGCGCCTAGCTGTCAATGATTTCATTATTCATTATTGTTTTCTTCGCTTGGTGGATGTATGGCATGAGGATTATATATACCTCGCGATCTTGCCTTCATGGAGGATTTTATTTTTTTTGTTCACCATATCATACTCATTATCACATTCCTTTCTTCATAGTATTTATACATTCTCTATATATAAGTTTCTCAAATAGTTTTACACTTTCACTCATTTAGATTCCTTGTACAGACTTGAAGTCGTCATATTCTTTTCTATCAGACAAAACCACATATCACAAAATGTTTTTCAACTTTGTTTCGAAGGCCCTGGCCTTGACCGCCAGTGGTGCGATCCTGGTCAGCGCAGCTCCTCAGGCTGTCAACCCGGAAGGTTGCATCCCACAATACGGACCGGCACCGGGAGGACAGGGAGGCCAGGGAGGACAGGAACACAAGTTGGCCAGGGAGGACAAGGAACACAGGTTGGACAAGGAGCACAGGATCGACGAAGCCGCTGGAGAAGTCCCATCGGGCTGCCCACCACTAAGTGGAACCTTCAACATCACCAACCCCACCTATACCCTGAGAACTTCGACTGGGACACCAAGCGCTGTCTCCTTACGCCTCGTAAGTAACTTCGTCTTGAATACCTTTATTGGACTGTAAGAAGCATATACTAACACAACATCTTAGTGCAATCCCAACGCTACCCTTATGATCTTCAACCCCTACACCTCCGAGCAGAACATCCTCGAGTTCCCCGAAGTCTCCCACAACACCTCGTGGCACACCAGCGGCATCGACTACGACGCCAAAACCGACTCCCTCTTTGTCACTGCTGGCGCCGCGCAGACCTGGGAGTCCAACGGCCAGAACGTCCAAGGACCCGACCGGCTCTTCAAGATCAACCCGGAGACTCGCGAGGTCGTCTGGACCGCTGACTTCGGCAACTTCATGAGTCAGGTCGAGCAGGAGCGCGGATTCAAGATCGGCGGTTTCCAAGATCAAGCGGAGGACGCCGAGGGAAACACCTACTGCATGGCCGCGTGGGGCAACAGCATCGCCAAGATCGACGGAAAGACCGGTGCTATTGCGCCGTTCTACCTCCCGCCCGCGGAGCAGAAGAACGTCACCGACTTCGGCATGCTGGGTATCGTCGCCGTCGACGCCGGTAAGAAGCTCGTCATCACCGATAACGTCGGCAAGCGCATCACGACCTTCGACCTGAGCCAGGAGCAGCCTAAGGATGTCGACGTCCAGCTTACGAACATGCCCGGTAACTACTCCATCTGGTGCGACGGCATCTACGCGCCCGCTAAGTACAACGAGCAGGTCCTCATCTGCAGTGACAACTACTTTGCCGGAAACGGTGCCGGTGCGCTCGTCCTCTACGGATCGAAGGATAGCTGGAAGACTGCCCAACACCTTGGCCACGTCCTGAACAACGATGTCGACAACGGTATCGCTGTCGGTAGCAGCCCCGTCGCTACTACGCAGATTGGAGAGAGCATCTACGTTTGCGAGCAGTACTTCTTCGACGATCCCGCGCACCCGTTCGCTTACGGCCAGAGGGAGAGCTTCCCCATGATGGACATCACCAAGGAGATCGATGCCATCGCTAGGCCTTTCGTGGAGTCGGCTTCGGAACAAGGCGCTGACGCTGCTTCGGAACAAGGCGCTGACGCGGCTTCGGAACAAGGCGCTGACGCGGCTTCGGAACAAGGCGCTGACGGGGTCTCTTATGGGCCTAGAGATCAACTTTATGTAACTTATTTTGGGATAGGGATACATTTATATAGAAGGATAGGCGCTAGATAGTATTGGATTTTCTTGAATTTAATGGAATACGTTCGATAAGTTACTATCCGTAAAGGATTAGTCCGTGATCAAGATGATGAACAATCATCGAGGGTCTTGAGAATCAATTGAGAGTGCCTCCACTTCTCGGGAATATGTGATGTCGTCGTGAACTCATTGTATTCAGAGTGCCATCTATGATAACGTCATGAGCCAGTGTCTCATAGGGACCTTATTGCTCCCCACGACTCTGTATTATTTACAATATTATAGGGCCCTATATATCCAGCGCTCAAAATAACATCAACTGTCATAGTAAATCCACAATAAGGAAGGCTATGCATGAATGGAATGAAGATACTGAAGTTAAAATTCTATTCAAAGCATCAACCAGGCAATACCCACAACCACTACAGAGAGAGTGAAAGCCGGTCTTAGAACTGAAGCACTGCTCTTCGACGATGTAGTCGCAGCGGCACTTGAGCCGGTCGGCGTGCTAGTAGCATCCGAACCCGACGCGCCGGAAGAAGTTGGAAGCGGAATCGGTATGCTCGTCGTGATAGCGCTGGCTACAGCGCCCGTCGCGTTGTTACACCCAGACGGGAGGTCTCCCTTGAACGCTCCAGACTTGAAATTCACGGCGGCGCACTAGAAGAATTTTACTTGTAAGAAAAAATTGCAGAAAGAACTCAATAGAAAACGAGAGGTAGGACTAACAGCGTAAAGTAAAGCCCCGCCCGGCGCCTTCTGAATTACCCAAATAATCCTTGCTTTCCCACGTAACTATCGGGCACCTTAACGTCCTTCTCGCAAAAGTGCCCCGAAGCGCCGGTCTCCCGTATCGTCGGTGTGAGATCTGTGAACTTGAAGTCGTTCTTATTCTCTTGGACGTCGGAGAGCAGGGCGGCACGAATTATCCATATGCTGACGTCGTGCGTTGTGTTCATCGCCACCGGCGTGCCGTCAACGAAGAAATCTGTTACATTTGGTTTGCGCGTTGTTATGTCGAAGGCGCCGCACGGTAGATGTTTGATTCATCGTAGTCGTAGGCGATCGGGCGGGGTAGGTAAGGAGGAAGTGGGCGGAGGCGAAGGAGGCGAGGAGGGGATAAGGGATGTTGTTAGGAGATGCATGGCGGTTTGTTATGATTTCGGAACAGGGAACCGAGAGTTGTTTATGAGAGAAAAAGCCTCAGGAAGCGGCTTGTTAGGACCTTTTCAAGACTGATAAGGCGCACCCGTGGAAACATCCGCTACTAACTAGGACTAAATACAGGCGAAGCGAGCGATATCTGACTCTCTACGCGAAGTATCAATTGACCAGGAAGTCTCAGAAAATTAAGACACGAGAAGAGGATATCCACGTCGTTTTATAAACGATACCAAAAGATATACCCGCTCATCTCCGAAAGTTAAAAGTATCGAAAATCGAGAGATAACCGGGGAAACCCTAAGCCACGTCTAGTCTACGACTACGTGCTCGTACAACAGCGCCAACCTTCACTTACGTCACCACAGTAAGAATATTTGATATTTGCGCGATTTGTTGCCAATTATAAGTCGGAGAAAGCCTTGCTTTGCCTCCTATCACGTCCCAACGCCACAGGAAAGGGAACCTGCATATCGGTGCCAAGTTTCTTATTTATTGTTTTTTTTCCTGTTCCTTCCCATCCTGCCAGCGACATTTTCGCCGTCGCCGGACGTCGATGTTTTCCTGCATTCTGCAGCCAACTTTTGCCTGTTTGTCCTTGATGAAAACGCTTGAAAATGGGCTTCTGAGTGCTCCCCAACGTCTCTCCATCCTTCAGCCTCCTTCGCTCGGACCTTCTCCGTCGGCACGCTAAACCGTACGCGGAAGTCGAGTATTTGAGAAAGCAGAAGTGACAACACGTCTTTATCATGCATTATCGGTTTGTTAGTTTTCCCCGATCTCGTTTCTGCCCGTCTCTGCGTTTGATTTGAGGATTTGGGGGAAAGCGAATATGGGAGAGGGAGGGTATTGGGTGCAGGTGGTTGTAGAATGTAAGACAGAAAGTGTTATTTACTAACAGGATTTTCCCGAACAGGCACCTGGATTCTAGTCTCGTCTTAGGCTCATCCTGTTCATGGAACAGCCGTTAATCTGTTTATTGCCAGCAGTAGCATGATACAGACCGTGACACTGGAGTCGTTATCGGTCTATACTCTTACCTATCACCTTATCAATCTACTATCTCATTTAGATGAAATGTCTGAGATTACTAGATAAACACAGGATTATAACCAACCAGGAACCGGGTTTCATGAGGCTGTGACTAGGTATTGCAGTCTTCCATGGCATTTTTCGGCTCTTGAAATCGTCCTAACGTGTATCTATCGCAGGGGTTCAAGTTCATGATTATTCCCGGAATAACTGTGGAACCAGACGGCACGGAAACTTGAAGTAAACTAACTAACGGCTAGGGAACTGTGCAAGATGCCTGTCTGCAACCCAAGATATAAGCTCCAAGTCCCAGAACGAAAAGTTTCAGTGCTATACGTAAATTTACGTAGTGCCTAGCTCAGACCGATTGACGACGGCTAGCTATAATCTCCTAGTGTTATATCGATTGCTTATTCCGAACACCTCAGGCGTTGCTGATACCGTAAGATTATAAGATAGGGGAATAGGAGAAAAACAGAAATATTCATTAATCACGATCGGCTGAGCCCAGACGGCGTGTAGGACGTAAAGCTCGGGGGTAGAATTTAACGTAAATCCGATGACTACTGGTAGGCTCTGGAAGATATTGGTAGGACTGTGGTTTACCCAAGCCTGTCTATTTCAAAGTTTCCGAGTCTGAAGTAGGTTACACATTGTCTGGCCTCGTACAGTGTGTATATCATCGCCGTGAAATTTAATAATCAATACGACAATGATGCAACAATAACGACGACGCTTTTATAATCCGTCGAGAAAACATGTTTATGAATGAAATAATTTCGAGAACGCTTATTGAATTCAAATCTAAAGAAATTCTAATTGACAAATTGAAATATAAAACATCAAGCTATAAAATTGAGGATGTCTAATTTTTCCTTTAAGATATCTCTAGAGCAGTGAAAACGTCTTTAACCAACCCGTCTCCGTTTTGTCGCATGTCTTTCTTTGTTAGACGGGCGCTCGTTCTCCTGTCCATCGTCGTCATTGTCGTCTTGCGGGTCCCTGGCTCGGCGCATTCCCACAAATTATCGACAATCTGCTCCAGCCTTTGGTTCTCGGCCTCGAACTTCCTGAGCCTCCGTATCTCCGCCTCCGCTTCCCGCAAACTTCTCTCCGCTTCCATTAAACGCCTCTCCAACGAGGCCAGGCGATCTCGATCAGGTGCAGCGGACGACGACGACGACGACCACGACGCATGTCTCACGTTCTCCCGTTCTGCCGGAGGCGCGGTGGCGGTATCTCTCCTGCGCCTTTTATTCGTAGTTGCGCTAGGGTGCGCGTCAGTTCGAGGTTGCTCCTCCGGATGCTCTCGCTTAATGTGTTTGAGCATGTTATCCTTCCGCGTAAAGCCGCGGTTGCACACCTCGCACCTGTGCAAAAACTCCCCGTGCGCTTCGAAGAGGTGCTGGCCGAACGGTCGCTCGTTGGCGAAGGACATGTTGCAGCCGTCATTTGTACACTTGTACCTTGTCGGCCTCGCGCTAGCTGTCCTAGCAAGTTGTGCTGGTGCTGCAGGCACCTGAGCGGCGGTGGCGGATCCGGAGGCTTCGCCTGCTGGTTGCAGCTGGCTGCGACTTGAACGGCACCGGTGGGGATCTCTGGTGTTCATTGGTCTCAGGAAGCGAAAATTTTTCGCTGGAACGGTTATTTCGGCTACCGCTGACGGAAGCAAAGCTATTGGCGGAGGCGCTCGCAAGTTTGGCAAAGCGGGAGGACACGTTGGCGCAGGGGATACTTCGTGTGCCTCGACGCTGATTACGTCCTCATAGAAGGCGAAAGTGGGAATGGGGTGAAGGGGCCGGGCGATACTTTCGGCGAGTTAAGAAACCATTTCTGGTCGTCGGAACTTGAAGCTGCAGTATTGAGGTCATACGGATCCCAATCATTAAAGTCTTGACAAGTGTTTCGTACGGTGGTTGTGTTAGTCTGGATCTTGGTGTATTTATAAGAAAAAAAAAAAAAAAAAAAAAAAAAAAAAAAGAGGAAAGGCTTGCGGGGGTGAAATGCGTACCTTTGATACCGATTCCCTTGAAGAGATTTACGACGGCGAATTTCCAGCACATTCCCCAAAGAACTACCAGCGGGATCCGTACATTGTACGGCCAGCGGTACAAGGAGAAGCGCTGCAGGTCGTCGTCAGGCCATTCGTGGAATATCTGCCATGTCGGTCTGCAGAGGCTCACGGCATCACGCCCTTCAAGAACCATAGAGAGTATATACTCGACATCGCGGGAGGGCTAAGCTGTGTTATTCAGGCCTCACCGCCTGAAGGTGTTGGGAGTGTGAACAGAAACTAAGCTGCCGCACCAATGATCGCAACAAACTCGAATGCCTCGTGGGGAAAAAACTGATGATCAAGATATAGGATCAAAGTATAGGACGTCACTGGTAGCTGATAATAAGAAGGAATAGCAGCGGGTATTGGCTCTTTTAAAAGAAAATCTTTCTATGGGACATGGAACCCCTTTCTCTAGAAAAGCGGTCCGATAGTATAGTAGATCAGTAGGTCTTGAGAGACAATGTCGAGACACTTACTAGTCCTCGGTCGTCCTTCACTAATTATCTCGAGCTCGGTAAAGGAATTAGGGGATACAAAGAAAGGGGAAAGGAAGAGGAGAAATAAAGGAAAGTTGAAGGCGAAGGAAAGCGAGAAGAAATAGAAGGGAATTCCGCGCCAAAGTCACTCAATGCCTTTGAAAATGCCTTCGAAATGCCTTCGAAATATCAGATTATATTATCCTATGTGGCCCAATGCAAAGTATGAAAGCGGCGATAACAAGGCTTCCTTGCTAGGTGTCTAATTGGACAAAGCAGCCTTATTTGCTGCACCATGCAGTGACGGGGCTGTCGGTTTCACAGACCCCGAAGTTGGATCTTAGACCTTAATAACTCCAACCATAAGACATGGAAAGTTCAAATCATCGAAGCTCCTAGTTATATTTACCACGAAAGGTGATTTCTTCAAGTAACATTCTCGTGATCTGATTTTGCGCCATGTTCTGAGCTGTTGGCTCTCAACGCTTTGTTTGGACCGATGTCGACGTCAAATCTTGGTATTCAGCCTTGTGCATACTAGTAGCGACAAAGGCCACGCTAACGATAGCAACGAAGCCTGGCCGATGTTTTCCCTTCTGCGATAGATAATATCGGCGAGGATGGTTGTCAAGTGGTCACGAGGGTTTACAATTGTATAGTAGACGGCTCCGTAAAGAGCGTAAAGTTAGAGAAGCTCAAGTGGACCATAACAACAACGCAAGTGATTGTCTCCAGTCAAAAGTACTTGTTAATCGGATCTCCCCGAAGGGCTTTGGCTTCAAGTTATTTGGTCCCTATACAGTTGAAATTCGGTCAAAAATAAACTTGAATCAATATATAAATAAACAAAGGGCCAGAATAATTCACGATCATTGTGATATTCTGTATTCATTAGACTCTTCGCTGGTTAGTTCCTCCAGTGTCTCAACAAGTGATCCAGTCCAATCAGCCAATATGGAGATGAAAACGAATGAGGCTCCCCTGAAGCTTATATATCGTGCATGGAGGATACGAGCCCAAGGGTGAAGTTTAGTAATAGGGGAACTTTTTCAGTTAGATGGCTTTTTGAAATTGCATGTTCGTATAGGAGTTATGCAGACGCAGAAAAGCCATCGCTGCTTGAAGAAACGCCATGAGGATTATTCATCGCTGCGATCGCGATTGCGACGACAGGTTTTCTTTGATCGTCCATCTCCCTCGTGGGTAGGAAAGATAAATAGTGGTGATGTTCCTGTTATTTGCTAGATAGTCCTCCTTAGGCTCTACGCTCACTTCATGGTTCAGTAGGTGTTACCTGCAGCTGTTTTAAACAGTTCTTCTCAGGCTCTCTCTAGGCTGCCTCAAGCCACTCGTTTACGCAAGGCTCATAACGCTCTTTAGTTAGATAGTTCCTTTCTTTCAATCTAAACGACTTCGTTTTATTTGCTCGTTTATAATCAATTCAATTCTTTGAATAATCTTAAACATGAAATCCCATAACTCATCTCTCCTCTTCGCCGTCCTTGCAGCTTCGGCTGTATTCGCCCTGCCGACGCACATGAGGCGCGCGACCAAGTCCTCAACGAAGGCGGTAACGTAGTCCAGTGCCTCCCCGGCACAGTCCTCGACCCTTTCGCCGGCCAAATCGACCACGGCGCCTGCATGTGCACCGACCCAAACCGCATGATCCAACAGTACGTCTCCCTGAGCACCAACACCGCAACCTACGAATGCGGCCAGTGTATCACGGCTCAGAACGTCAATAATAACGCGGCGGTTACTCCCAACGCCGCTACGGCTTGTGTAACCCGTGTCCGTTGGCGAATTCGGAACTTGTTCTGATTGATGCTGTACACTGGGTCCACGAGTGTCATTGTATTGCTGGATACGAGGGTGATGGCGTTACGATTGCTCCCCGAGTACGGCGGCGCCGACGTGTACCGTACTGGACGCGTTCTTAACGCCGCCGGTACTGCATGCGTTTGCGATCAAGGATTTTTCGGAGATGGTAGGAGCTGTACGCCCATCCCCACCTGCACCGGCGACGGTCAGCAGATGAACCCTGCCGACACCGCATGCTTTTGTAAGGATGGATTTACTGGCAACGGGGACATATGCACGGCGGTGAGCGGCGGTGCAGCAGTGGCAGCGGCGGCAGCGGCGGCAGCGGCGGCGATGGAGGTAAGGGACACGGCAAGGGTAAGGGTGGATTTTCCGGTCAGGGCTCCTACCATAACGGAGACGGCAATACTGCCGGCGATAATTACGGAAGTTCTACCGGGTCGTCCACCGAAGATAGCGGATACTCCTCCGGCTCATCGAGCGCCGACTATGGTCACTATTCCGGTTCATACGATTCCGGTTACCCCTCTCCGTCCGGTAATAATGACTCCGGGTCATCCGATAGGGGCTACTCGGGACCCACTGGCAAGAATCACCGTCATACTTCGGGTTCTGGCTTATATAGCTCTGGCTACCCATCCACCTCCGGTGATGACTACTCCTCTTCATCCAGCAAAAATTACCCGTCGAAGGGTAACTCCGGCGCGAACAACGGCGACTATACTTCGCAGTCCTCCAGTGGTAGTGGATACAGTCACAACGGAGCGAGTGGTTCAAGCTCTTATCCTCCGAGCTTAACGTGCTCGTCTGGTTCCTACGCTTCTTCGGCTCATGCGTGTGCACCTGCCAGAACTCCCGATTTGACGTATCGAGCAATGGCTGCGTGTGCAAGTTCGGATATGAGAAGGGGGCGGGGGGAATTGCAACAATGTGACCGCTGCGAAGGGGTATACTTATAACTAAGAATAGTAACATTCTTGTCTTGTCGCTATCACTTGAATCGTGGAAATAGCTTCTACAGAATAGTCTCTGGATGTATCTGCTATATAAGCGTAATTTATTAAAGTAGTAATCATTTGAAGATGAACATCGTTTTTGGTATCCTTCTAGTCGAATGTCAACATGAACATCGAGGTCTTCCGAGTTCAGGTGCAGTTTTGATGGAATCTGAGCGCGAAAGATCCCAATAAAGCAAAGAACAAGGATCAATGGTGATTGTAGCCTTCGAAAATGCTAGTTGCCTTTAATCCCGCGTGATGAGAACTTCTCATTGCTCTGTATGCACAAGTTTCATGTATGCATTTTTGGTCCAACAAAACCGGCGCTGCCCCCGCCGCATATACTTACTTGGTCTGGTATGGAGAAAAACAGCGGGGCATTGAGAGCGTCGGAGGCATTGGAGGCATCTTCGGAAGGCATTTCGTATGGGAGGCATTTTCACCTAACTGGAATGCTACTGGCCTTCTCCGACTTTGCAGTTTGGCGGAGGAAGTGCCCCCAAGTGTCAATACCTCAGAAAGTTGCTGTGGCCATAATCCATCAGAACAGTATATCGGATGCCGGTATAACAAGGCTGCGATTTCATCTGGGAGAGTCCCTCTTAAATAGAGACGATGTCCGCTTCTATCCTCGTTTATTAACCACCCCACTGGAAACTTTCGTGAAGAAATGTGTATAATTTTTCAACCAAGTGTTCGTTGATCACAATCGTCGCAAGGACTGGTGTCAATTTACATTCCAGTGCCGCACTAGGCGGTGAGGCTTGGACAACCGGAACTCCCGGGTGGTTCTTTCGCGAATGTCGAGTAAAATCTTTCTCCACGTGGAGACGCTGAAGTGGAAAGAATACCGGCGGGAGTAATTTGGAACCTGATTCTCAGAGCCCGACGCCCTATGTCGGTGTGGATTGGCGTGCCCAAGCACGTTGTTCTCAGCTGTCAAGCCGTGACTGCCCTAACCCCCGCCATCAAAAAAGAAAGGTCATTGATTGGAACTCGAATCCTACAGAGGCAAAGACGTTCATTCGTCCACGCGCATCAAAGTGGTCGACGTCCCCGAGTCTGCCGACGTACAAACCGTTGGACCAGGTTCGGACGGGTGGGGCTGGCTTATTCTCAACGCATTATTAATTCAGTGCGCGGCATTTAAGCAGAATCCTTTATCGCGGCGGCTGATGGCCCAGATCTCATCCGTCGATCGGGTCCTGGGCTGACGCCAACTCAAGGCCAAAAACTTCCGTACGTTTCTGCATTTATTCCACACAGGTGTTTTGGTTTTGATGACATTTAGCGATGTATACGTGGACGTGTTTTGGTGCTGATAGGATCGCCGATGGTAAAGATCCCGTAGGACAGTACCTCGAACCTGCAGGCCATCATCGCGACAAACCCAACGAGCAAAACGACACCACGTCTTCAGAGAACAAGTTTTTCTTCCCGCGGTCGTCTGGCCCGGAAACTGTTTCCGGCCTTGCTTCCTATAGAACATTCGAAGCGGGTCTGGATTGACACCTAGAAGAATTAGACGAGCAGGTTCTTATCTAAACAGAGTGAAACCACCCAACGAAACAGAGGGAACTACAGTGAGAAAACCAAATGGTGTTCTTCCTGGGGGTTTTATCGCCGTGGTACCTCAAAGGTAATTTGTCGACGCAAAGCTGGCAGGTCTTCCACGAATGGCCGGATGATGATCAGCAGCGGTTCTCTCGGTACGATGGCCGTACAACGTGCGGATTCCCGTGGTCGTCCTCTGGGGAATGTGTTGAAAGTTCGTAGTCCACGATGTCGACCCATTCAAGGAGCTGGGTATGGAAGGTAAACCCTCATTCTTATAAAATTCTTTTCATGTCCTCAATGCGCCCTTGAGAGCTGACGTAAACGTACACGCCATTGTGGAAAATAATCTATTGGGTTTCACTGACCGTTGGGATCTTTATGAAACCAACGTCGCCGTTGCGGATGATCTGACCTGGCTACACGATTCGCCAAAAATCATCACGGCGCCCTCGGACCCGATTCTCACCTTCGGCAAGTGCACGAGGAGCCGTGGCGGTACCGCTGCCACATCTGCGGGAAGGGGATATCGCGGAGGGATGGTTTGAAGAGGCGCACCGCAAATATGCATCCGAAGAAGTAGACGCAGGTGGATCATGGTGCAAAAGGGAAGGAGTGTAGGGGGGGGGGGGGGGACGATGCCGCGATCGCGCTTTCGGATGGAAGGGGAAGTGTTCGGCGCCAGTTGCATGGAGGAGGAGCAAGCGGCAGTGGGGAGGAGGGAGAAGAGGCGGAGGAAGAACCGGGGCAGGGTTCTGATAGGATGCTCTCCTTGAAGCGGCGCCTGCGTGGTGCCGAGGCCGAGATACGGAGATTGAGAAACGTCGAGTCCGAGCGCGAGAGGATGAGATTGAGAGCCGATCGCGCCGCGGCCGAGGCGGAAAGGCTTCGGAAGAACCTCAACAGGAGGCGGCGGGCCCCGGACAAAAGGGAAATTGTGGCCGTGTGCCGCGAACACCCCTTCCATCGGGCGGGGCGAGGGGGATTAAGGGTTTATGAGTATGGCATTCCAATTACTCGGGCGGGGGAACAGGATCGTTTCCATTCTTTCAAGGGAGGAGAGACTACGCAGCATCGTTTGCTTGATTTGTAATATTGCTTTGAGAATATCTGCTTACACTTGCATCACTAAGCACTCTAGATACTAACGTTTTGTAGTCGTAATACAATTCAATACTTTCGCACTCCAAAGCGGGATCGTGAAAATACAAAAAGGTGGATATTATGAGTCTCCGGATACATCTGGCCCGGGTATATAACAATTCTAATTTATCAAGGTAGTAATTTTATATGAATATAATTAACGATGCCCTCCTAGCAAAATCTCAATGTGGATCCCATGTCCTCAAAGTCATATTGACATAGGCTGTTGAGATGTCCGGCGCTAAAATTTCCAACGATGCAAAGTAATATACTATCGCGATATAGTATTGTAATTCTGGAGCCTTCAAGGGCCGCGTACTCCGTGTAGTATCATCAAGTTTGTTCATTTAGGCTCGGTACGCAATGCAATTCCGTTGTCAGTATTTAATTCGCGATACGCGAGGCTTTGGTATTAAGACGCACTAGGGAACGCGTCGAGAAAGTCTTTAGAGCGTCGGGTACACGAAAAGCAATATCAAAGTATCATGATGCCAGTGTGTTTGGAAAACCAAAAGGCCATGATCTTACAATCCCCACCAGTGCATCACGCGCCGGTGTGGCCGCCCAGCCTCCCATCCTACGAGGGAGGCATCAGAGGTAACTGGCTGTGGGGGGCATTTCAGATAGGAGTCATTCCGAGTGCACTGTGCGAAGGCAGAACGGCCTTTCTCAGGCTATCAGCCTCCTTTGCCTGCGTCGTTTGAGAGAAAGGCGTCACCAAATACACGTCCCGAGAAATGAGCTCTAAGCATCTTCAGGTGTATTGCTTCGTTTACCTGCAAGAATAGGCTGCGAGGAAATACTGTTTTAAATAGAGCTAATACCCACTCCGTCTATCCCTTCTCTATTTTCTCTTCAAACGCCTATAGGTTTAGTTAAACAGATTTTTTTTAATAGATTTTTTTTGCGAAGCATTTATTACGATTGCGACACCGGAATTTGATTCATCCCGACAGCCTGAGATTTGCAGACACTGAAACCTCAGGCGGTGAGGCTTGGACACCGGACTTTTATTCTGATAGAATGTCTGCTGTATTCTTCTCCCCTCACGGTACTTCGAATCTACGCCCGAGGACTCGGGTGCCGCGAGCGTATCAGAACCAGTAAATTCGTGGAGGTCTTCGTGCTGCTACAAGTATGTTTGTATAATACCGGATCCCTATTGCTGTTTTTGAATAAGGCGCGCTGAGAGGTGACTTACGACCTGACGGAATACCGACGGCAACCCGCCCTTCGGCCCAACATTATCCTCCTTGGTCACCCGCATACTTGACATGCAAGAACTAAACAAGAAAAAGAAGGGCTATCTCGAGCGTGGCGGGTGTGACTGGCGTTCAACGGGGAGGCGGCTGGCCGCGTCGGTCCTTGCCAGTGGCCCCGCGGCTTGCAATTCTATGATTACGAGTGACATAAGGGAGGGGCACAGCGAATGGCTTTGTAAGAAAATGACAATTCGTGAAAAACGGTTCAAATTTTTGATCGTATGTATTGGCGTTTTCATAGACTGGTACTGATGGAGAAATATTAATCCAGTGAAGCAAGCTCTGCGGCGGGCCGTGATCTAGACATGCCCAGCCAGGCGACGAACGGCGGCTTGCAGACACCCTTTCACCTCGAAAGCGGGGGATGAGATTCGCAGCCCCCTATATAACGCGGAAGCCAATCCCTACTATACAAACTCCAGAGTATCTAACACCGTAGAGCGAAAAAAAACGACCGCGACGACGAATTTGAATACCTCTGCCTAGATGTAGATCTCGACGTTGAGGGTAGACTTAAGGTAGTACCCCTCGGTGACCACCACCGCTACACGATACCATGGACCGACGAGACTCATATACTGGAGACCGTCAAGCTAGGGTCCGCGGAATGACATCGCGGATGCTGAGCAGGGGGGACTCGGAGGGCGAGGACCCGGCCGGGCATGGGAAGAAAAGGGGCGGCTAGGGCGGGAATACTTTAAGTAAACCCACCCGATACGGAGCGAGAACTGATTTAAATACTTACGGTTTTTCGGAGGAGAGAACGATATGACATTATCCATTATTATTCATTATTACCATTTATTATTGTTGTTGTTGCTGTTGTTGTTGTCGTTATTTGTAACTGTGCTCTATGACATTATTTGTAAATAGATACTTAACTTCTATTTCAATAATAAGTATAAGCAATTTTCAACATGTTTGAACGTAAAGTAGTAGTTAAGGCCGAGTCACATTTTATTTTATTATTTTATTATTTTATTTTTTCTTTTTATTTTTTTATTTTTTTATTTTTTATTTTTTTTGTATTTTATTTTATTTTTATTTTTTTTTTAATTTTTTATTTTTATTTTATTTTCTCTTTTTTATTTTATCATCACCGCCAGCAACTTCTATTTTCGATTAATGACAAGCTGTGAGCTCTTTTATTCCTCCTTCTCTTTCCTCCTTCTCTTTCCTCCTTCTTTCAAACAAACAAAGAAACCATCGTCAACACCATCATCATCATCATCATCATCATCATCATCATTTAATGCCTCAACTTACTTATCCACCCACTAATCAACCATTTCTCATCGTGTACGAGTATAGCTTCGAGATCACCGGAGCCCATTAATCCAAGACTTCTCCTCTCTCTCTCTCTCCTCGTCGACCTTCAGGCCTCACGCTTTTCTGGTTTCCCGCGTCGCGTTTCCTGCTTCGCCCTGGTCCTTGTGGGAAAGGTCCTCTACACGATGCCAACGCCGCTCATCACCACCCTCCGTCGGCTCTGGAGCATCTTTGCCTTCAACAACTACAGTCATCGCCCCGGCGCAACAGCTTCCTTTGCATACCTCTTCGCGTTCCTCCGCTACGTACGCCTCCTCAGCTTCCTGGAGATCTACTGCTTCTTCGTCCTCCGACGCGACGACCTCCGCGAGCAGATGCTCCTGGACCACACCACCCTCCGTTCTCGAATCGTTCCCGCCGATGGGAACTCATCCTCGCACGCACCAGACCGGTTTATCGATGCGCGAGGGTTTCTGGAGCTTATTCGACGCGGTCTGTTTGGTCACGCATAACGTCTGCACGGCGCTCATTGCGGCGGAAGTCAGCGGCGTGGCGTTTGCGCTGCCGGACTGGACGATCGAGACGTGTTTCGCGGAGCTGACGCTCGAGGAGTTTGATTCTACGGTATCTGGTGTTGATGCTGTTGAGGAGAAGGAGGATGGAACTGTGGACGAAAACTCTGAGGAGGAGGTTCACGATGGGGGTCTTCAGGACTACTCTGAGGAATCCGAGTTGGATTCGGAGACGTACGCGCCTTCGCCGGAGGAGTATTCGGTCCGTATGCCGCCGCCACGACTGGCGACCATAAAGGAAGAGGAGGAGCCTGAAGAGGAAGAGCTCGAGGAAGTTACCAAGCTGAACCGACTCAGATGCAGCTGGATGCCGAACAGATGCGGATGCTCCCGTTTATGGCTTGCGTGTTCATGAACCTCCACGGTAATCGCCATTACCGCCTCTTCGTCAGGCGCCGGGGAAATGAGAAGGAGGAGCCAGCGGAGGAATTCCTTCTCGCGTTGAAGAACTGGAGCCAGCTCCTACCAGCACCAATGAAATGGGCCCTTTACTGGTAGACGAATCCGGGGACGAAGCGCCGCTCTTCGTATCTGAGGATGATCAGGAAAGTATCGAATCGCCACTCTTCGTGCCTGAGGACCACCTTGGAGATATTGAACCGCCGCTTTTTATCCCTGAGGATCACTCCAAAGGCATCGAAATGCCGTTGTTCGTCGATGCATCGCCCACTCCGGGAAGATCGTCTCCAGATCCGGACAACCACCCAGACCCAGACACCTTTTTGCGACTAGACGCCACCGAGCCTGAGAACGCCGACGACGAATCCCGTTCGCTTCCTCCCGAGCCTTTTGAAGTCGAAGACGAATACTACAAGCAGCTCTTCCGCGAAGAACTCGCCTTCCTCCAACCAGCCCCTCCACCATCCGAAGCCAGCGATAGCGAAGACGAGGAACTCGCACCTTACACCTCCGGAAGCCCCGAGCGCTCCGAGATCTCCGGCCTCCTCCGCAAGCTCTGGCTCGACGGCATCAATGACGTTCGCTCTCCAACCCCTTCGAACGCGTCTACTGATTCGTCGTTAGTTGAGGAGGACTTTGCCGCGATTAACAAGGAAGCGAAATCCAACTTGATGTCGCTGCAGGAGCTCCTGTTCAACTTGAAGGCAGACCATGCGGCGCGCAAGGAACCTGTTTCGGCAAAGCAGAAGGAGAATACGATCAAGTGGGGCAGTGAACCAGTTAGCGCACGGTTCGTGTATCCGAAGCAAGGGCAGCGTGGTGCTAACGCTGAGAATAAGCCGTCGTCTATTGCGAAGTTTAAGCGATATTGCAAGGGGAAGCTTTCGGTTGTGGACGGGAACGCGATGAAGCCGGCGCTGCCGACTGTGAAAGAGGAGGGTGCTTTTATTGAGTATGATGAATACGAGGAAGGGAGTATTCACGATGCGGTAAGGCAACACTTTTGTTAGAATTCTTCGAGGAGGCTTTTTTTTTCTCTCTACTAACAACCGGTCTAGAACACTAAGCTCACCCCCACCACCTCCCTCACCGAATCGACCTGCGAGACCGGCTCCTACCTCCGCGTCGTCAAGAACACCATCGCCCTCCCGCGCCCGCATATGGTCTGGGATACCGATGATGCCGCAGCCTCCCCTCGCCTCCAGTCTTTCTGAAACCGACCTTTCCCTAGCGGCCGTCACCGAAACCATGCGCCAGCATCACGACCTCGAGGTTCTCAACGAAGTCTACCCCACCATTTCCGACTCTTCTACAGCGCTGTACACATCTCAGCGCTCGTACGGCACCTTCACCGCCGGCGAAAATGCGCCCCAGACTGCACCCGCGAAGCACGGTACCGATCTCGAACAAATATCCGTCTGCGGCAGCCTGCACTCCCTCCGCTCCCACGTCTCCACCGCATTCCTAGACCCACGCACGGTCTCAGACTACAGAGAGAAGGAAAACAAGCGCCTCTTCTACGGCGACGTCAAGCACACCGAGTCCTCATCCGATAGCTCTTCCCACACCGGTACGAATGATAGCAGCAAAGGGAGTATTCGCCGCACCGTCCTCGGCGAGATCACGAGTGCCGCGACATGATCAGGGATAAAATCCGCGGAGTAACAGTCCTCGTCGGATGGGATACCTGCGCGTCCGCGATGGACAGAGGTTCCTGAAGTACTCAGCGTGGGAGAGTACTAGGAAACTTGGGGGTGGGTCGCAGTTGAGTGTTATCTGCGAGGAGGTGTCGTCGAGAGGTAGCAGCGCGAGAAGCTTGAGTTTGGAGAAGGTTAAGATGGAGGTTGCGATGATGAGCGAGCGCGGGCAGTGGGAGCTTGACGAGGGCTGTTGGGAGGAAGATTGTGGGGAAAGTTAGGGGACGGTTTGGACGAGTAGGGAGAGCTTGAGGAGCGGCGGTAGTGGGGATGCTTGAAAGGCGGAGGGGTTTGGTTTTCTTTTTTACTGGTTCTTTTTGCTCTTTTTGATTACATCTGGAAAGAAGATGGTTTGTTTGACATATTGGAATGGTAAAGGCGGTTTTGGTGTTTTTCGTTTTTTTTTTTTTACGGAATGGGGTTTGGGATTGGGATTTTTTTTGGTAAGTCGTTCTCTCATCACGATCACAACCACCTTCATCACCTTTCTTCACCTCTCTTACTAACTTTCCGGCTCGCGATACAGGTATTACTAGCACCACTGCATCGCATCGTATATGGCTATCGGGCGTCTATTGGATTATAACATTCTTTCCTTTTCTTTTGTTTGGAATAACTTCACTTTTCGGATAACGAATCGGTTACTTGGTGAGTAAGATACCCTAAACCTAGAAACGGGGATAACAACTGGACACTTGCTAACTCCAGTCTACAACTGTAATGATAGGATCGATGGGCTTCGGAGTTTAGGCTCGGCTTTAGGGATTGACTTTTGCCTTGATTGGGTTGTTTGATTTGATTGTTTCTTTTATTATGGAGTTTTTGAAGGATGGGGTATGGTTAGATTGGCGTAGAGCTGCTCGTTTCGTTACTGTTTTGTCTCCTTGCAAAGGCAAAAGAGGCTTGATTATCTTTCTGTACTGCTCGATTACATGACTAAACGCCCGGGGGGACCTTCAAAATGTTGAGCCCTTGTTTTTATCATCATTTCTTTAATAACCGTAGGAACGTTGTGATGCTCTTGTTTTTTTTTTTTTTTTTTCACAAAAAGAGGCATACGGTTCTATTGCCTGCTCGTTCACGGAGAACGCTTTTATAGGCCTTGAAACATTTATGGAGACGTTTCTGTCTTTTTTAAATTAATAGGTAAGATGGTGATACTCGTGCCGAAATGTTTTTGGGCTCTTGAGATGAGATGAGCTGGTTTTGCGCTGTTGGTCGGTGAGGAGCCGAAGCCAGGTTCCCCTCGCATGTTCAACCACCCGAAGCACGAAACTGAAAAGAAGGGGGGCCTAAACCTCGCGATCGTGTTGCTTTTGCGTAGGACTACCACTGCACTCTTTGTCACGAAGTAGGTCTCACGGTAGTAAGGCTCTGAAACGTCTCTGGTAATAAATGCAAAATAGCAACCTCCGAGTCGAAGATTCCCCACGCGGTTGATGCGAAGAGAAGCTAATTGTTTGAAAAAGGTTTACTTGGGCTTTCCTTCGGGCAATGCACCGGTGAACTTTTTGTTTCGTTTCTTAATTTTTGACCTCGATCTTACGAACTTCCCTCTCTCTCTCTCTCGAAAAAAAAAAAAAAAAAGCTCAATTCACAATGAAATATCCTACCATTTTTCTTTTCCCTCTCAAGTTTCGGTGCTATCTCCGACTGCCCCGATTCCAGTTCCGCAAAATCATAGTAGCGTCGGTACTCACTGTCGCGTGTTTCCCGGTGCCGCGCCGCTCTGCGTCGAGGCTCGTGGGGATTCGGATGCGTCCGTAGCCGCTGGTGACGATCCTTGATAAGCGGCACGCCTAGTAGATGTACGGTTGCCCGAGGGAGATGGTGGAATAGGGTAGGAAGTGTAGGTCGTTAGGGCATGTCCTGGTTCCGCTAACGCTGGGCGATGGCCGAGGGATGATCGAATGGATATCGTTTAGGAGGACGTGGATTAGAGAATCGGACAAGAATAAGCGATCATTTTGAACCCCTTCTAGGGGCTAGGTTGAGTTTACAGGACGTGCTTCTTGAAGTCTTAAAACCCCAGTCTTATTGCGTGTAGAATAGGAAATATAAACGAGATCAGAGAAAACTCGAGTTCACGGGCACTAGAAACAGGGAGCTATAAGTCTTAATGATTCCGAATTTTTTTTATATGATGAGAGCATTCGTAACATTCGGACGCGATTAAACGCGACCCGAAAAACTTTGCCGGACATTTCTCAGGCTGCGCGGGACAAACACGCCCAAGCTAAGTACCGCTTAATATTCCCTTCAATTTTATCTAAAAGAAACAAAGGAAAATATATCGTCATTCGGCAAGGTTCGCGTATGACGCAAGTCCGATCTACAATTTAAAAATGGGCATTAGGCCCAACCGGGCTCAATTTTGTATAGATTATTTGACGCAAGTGCTCGCAGAAACAAGCCGTAAGGCATGGCCGCGGCCGTGGCGCTCTGATGCGGGATGTTAGAACCATTTGAACCCGCCAAGTGGCACATGAAGCGATCTCGCGTAAGAAATCCAACATCTGTACAGAGTTGGGCGCCAGTTGATCTGCAAAATAAAGAAACAATGAGGAGCGGCACAAAGAAACGGGGCTGCAACGCTATCGCCCTCTCTTCTTCTCACTCGGCCTTGCCACGTCTTGTAGCCGAGCACCGTGAGATGTTTTGAAGCGTAAGGTTTAGAACCGGGAACCCAGTATAAATGAAGACTCTTCTCTTTCGACATTAGGGCTGGTTAAATTCGAGCTGTGTCGGGTTTATAACTGCTATGGAGGATCCAATTATATAAGTGGCCCTCTAAATCCCCGCAGGCGCTCCCCCAGATGCCCATACCTCTACGCCCCGCCCTAACCTGAACCCAACGTTAGGCATGTTTCAACCCTCTCTCTCCGCACCGCGCCGCTAAGATTATCGATTGACCTTGATGACATGAGCCACCCCAAAAACGAAACGAGCCCCCCATGATGCATGCGATGTTAGATTTTGAGATGTGAACTCCCCTTCCCGCTCCCCCTTTTTCCTTTCTTCTCAATTTCGTCTCCTCTTCCCACAATTAAAGAGCTCTAGCGAGAGCTAGAGATAATCAAGTATTGCTAAAACCCACAGAAAAGCGTTGACCTAAAGTATTTGACTTGCCCCGAAAGCCATCTAGTGCTATAGTCCTACGTTTTTTTTGCACCTCTCTATGCAATAGAAAATAATAAGGATATCTTTCGTCGTGATAGGTTGTGGTTATAGTTATTGGATCTGAATTTATCGAGTTCATGTACATTGTCATTACGGCGATCATGATGCGAACCACGGCAACTGAAAAGAGTGATCGGAGCCGTTCATAGGTAGTTAATCGGCCGTCCTGGAACCTTTATAGAGATCACGGTGAACAACGCTCGAGGATGCTTATGAATAGAACACCTGTTTCACCGCAAATTTCAAAGGGAATTCTTACAGTTTCGCATGAATACGTATTCGGTCAGTAGTAGCCAAAGTCTTGGGTAGCGGCGGAGTTTTCTTCGCTCTAGGTGTTTCCACGTTATGATTCAGGTTTTTTTTTGTATTTTCTGTTCAAAGAATGAATCAGAACAGGGCTTGTGATGTCCAGTTGAAATCCGATGCATTCACGACCAGCGATAGAAGCGTAGTAGAACGGGAAGAACTTCGAATTGGAGTTATTGAAGAATCTCAAAACATATATGGTGTATCCAAGCATCCCCCAGTTCTCTCTTCATTCACGATTAAGGATCACAATCGTATCGTTAGTCCCAAGCAATACTCTAGATCTAGCGTTCTACACAACGCCCTACTAAGATTCGTTACGTCTCTTATGTTAGTACCTTTCCATTAACTTATCTTTCACTCCATAATTTCCTTCTTATACTCCCTTGTTCATCCATATTTGATCTCGCTGTTCTTACCACTTTCCGTTCCTCCATCTCCGAATCCCACTTTTCTGCCTACTTCGTGAAGTTACGAGTGCCGCGCTGTTCTTCCACTTCTGCCCCTCTACCCCTCTATCTTTGCCCTTACGCTCCTCTGCCCCTCGCTCTTTGTCTCACCCCTCTTCGCTCCTATCCCCCTCCTTTCCTACTGCCCCTTCCCTCTCACTTCCTCCCGTCCTCTTATCCACGTGCCGATTCTTGTGACCCATACCCTTTCTCACGTGTCTAAGTCCACCGCCGGCTCAACTCTTACCTCCCTGTCTCTACGCTGCCTCTCCCTACCTTTCTCCGCATTTACCTCCACCATTCTCTACCTGTCCTATACCGTCAAACTGGCCCGATACTTTCTGCCTGTTAGTCGAAATGTTGGCCAAGCCGGCACGATGGAGCGGTAGCTTGAACGGCAAGCACGCGTGCTGCGCTATCTAAGCGGGCTCCTGACACTCTGCGAAGACGGGTAGTTCCGGACCCATTGAAATCGAGCTACATCAATTTCACAAAGGCAGCCGCAGTCACCGCGTTGCGGCGCCGAGCAGCAAGGGAGGCTCAGCAAAAGGGGCGAATCTTTCACCACCCATCTAGAACAACACGAGAAGGATGATTCTTTTGGGCGAAAACAAAGTTGGGGACACGAGACGGCTTCAAGATGTTGATCGACCTAAACAATCCGGAGACGTGGGTATTCACCGATGGTCTGCCACAAGACGTCCGGGAGAAACTGAAGCATCACGTCCCGGGACGCCAATCCTACGATCCCAAGCCGCCCTATCCGAAGCCCGTCCAAGGGCCGAGACTAGTTTTACTGCTGCCGACCTCGCGGGCGCAGTATGGCAAGACGACTTTGAGCTAGGCGGATTGTCCATAGGGAAATATCGTTTTGGGGCCATGGACGCTTGGCTATCGAGGCCGGTCAGGATGAGCTCTCAGATTACGATATTGGATGGGATGGCGTGATAGGCCTTGGTTTATCGCGCATAAGCGCGACCGCTCTGACATGGTAAGCAAGGAGCGAGGTCAGAAGCCTACGTGGCTAAGGTTCAACAACCCGCGGAATCAAGCATCCTGGATCACGCGGCCGGAGACCGCTCGAACCCGATCACGGAGTCCCTTTTCAGCCTCGACCTCTGGAGAGATCGGGATGCGCAAAATCGTGCACAATTGGTGATTCCCATCTATACCTCGCGGGATATTATTTGAGCACTTCAGTACTCTCTTTTGTCGTAATGGAACGCGGTCGGCCTCGGGTGTAGTTTTGCAAAAAAAAAAAAAAAAAAATTCAGGACGTAAGCTTGAATGATATCAAACGACCGTAGCCCCCTTTGCGTCGCACGAATGGCAGGGACTTCCGAGTTTCAACCACTTCCGATCGCGTGGCGGGTTTTCCGGTCAACAATCCGCGCGGTCGAAGGAAGAACTCGACTATTCCTCCGTCCACCGGATAGAATCCCAGGCTGATATATAGATAGATGTAGTCATCCGGGAGATAATAGTATCCTTGATAAGATTGAACAGGGCAATTGACTCTAAGTCATAGTATATGTTCGACGCTAAAGCATGTTTTTTTTTTTTTTTTTAGATCTGTCGCCTGAGTTAACAAGGCGTAAGGCATGGCTAGGCATGGCTAGGCCCTTATATGCAAAAAACATTGAGAGCGTAGTTTATGTCACATATATGAGAAATCCAAGCCGGATGGAACTTGGGTACATGTATATGCAAGCCACAGGATAGAATGTTGCTAGGAAAAGGGAATTGGGGCGCCGGGAGGGGGGAGGGGCAGTCAGCGCATGATTTTGACAAAGTAGCCACGAAAGGTGCCCTCCTCGTGCTAAAATAAGGTTATGCGAGTCGTTTCAGCCTTCGCGGGCTCCTCCGTACCCGCAGCCGCTACGGAAAAACTCAGCTTAGCATTATAACAAGCGAGTACATGTTATAGGCCCTATAAGCGGTATAAAGACAAAAAAAGTGAGGGTCTAAAACTCACCTCAGGGACAGTGGGGGGCTTAAAAACGATTAAATGGTCGCTGGAGTTTAACGAGATGCCTAAGCCAATTCATGACTAGATATGCAACCTAGTAAGAGGGCTATGTCCTATACAGTTCTCTGTTATAAATGTTGGGACACCTGCCCAAGGGGTCAAGAAATGCACGGTATAATACGAACCACTTACTAAGCGACATAATATCAACCTTCTACTCTCGAGATAACATCCCCTTTCTACATACTAACCCCTATTTACAATGCCCGGCAAACGGCTGTCAGATAGCTAACGGCTAGAGATATTAGTATATTATACACGGGATACTTATACCGAGAGATTAAGCGTAAAACTGGCTATAAAAAGTCTAAAACTAACTATAAAAGTCTACCGGTCAGTCATTAGTCGTTATTTAATATAAAAAAATAAATAATATATACTAGTATCGTCGTCGCCCGGCTAAACCTCTATTCTTAATAGACGAGATCATCAGCGACTTACCGATTATTTTATAAAATATTTATTCGATAAATTTTATAGCTATAGCGTTAATACCTATCTTATAATTAGACATTTATAATAATTAGATATTGTCAGATCCTATTGTTTGGCGCTATTTTGTGTTATAAGCAGAACGTGTCATTCCGGGCAAATCTAGACCCACTTGGGCAGGTGTCCCAACATTTATGACAGAGAACTGTATCATACGACGCCCTTTAACCAGAAATTGCAAAAAAAAAATTTTTTAATCTCGACGCCGCTAGCATGGCAAAGCACAAGGAGGAGGAGGCTAGCGGTACGGTTTTGAGGCAGTATTATCACTAGTGTTTTATCCGATTTTTCGGTGCAGTAGATATGGCGAGGCATGTCTTATCAAGGTACCGGCCAGAGCTCGTTGATGCAGCAGTCTGCCCTTTTCCGAGACCCATGAAGCGTTTAAATATCGCTCGAACAGGACTTATACATTAAAGAGAAGAACACTGCTTCATCGTCGGCTTTTTTGGAAAGACTTCTAGCAGTTTGCGTGCACAAATGGGTACAATATCATTAATAGGTCAAAATACCGGCTTGAGTAACTCTGGCCCTAATGTATTCATCCCATTTCAAGGCTATGTATCGTACGAGGTCGAATCTTGTGGCTATTCTCGTGCTTCTGGTCAGGAGATTCCGCATGAATTTGAGGAAGCCTTTGCGTTGTCCGATTGAAGCCCTAGGCTATCGTATATGGTGTACTTCACTCTCGTGAAGATCCAATCTACTTTAGCCAGGTAATGTTTCCATCTCGATTATCGTAAGGAGAGAGATATAAGCCCCAAAGAGAACGTGAACCCATCGAACAGGTCATAATATAAATATAGCGTGTTGCGTCCCGACGAATCTGTATTTCCAATCAACACCGCGAACCAGAGCGCTTGTTCCCTTGACTAGCATCGTACCGTCGGCCGTTATCTCTACTTTTCTAAGATTTATTTGCTTTTCAAAAGTTTTATATTTCTATTGCGATTCTTTTACTTTAACTTCCATTACCTATTTTTTTTTTATTTTTTTTTTTATCATTGTTGATAGGTTCTCTGCTTCTTTCCCCCTCGATCTACCGCCCTCCATTCCGAGCTCTCGTGAGTCTTTGACATCACGGAGGTTCTCTATCCTGTTATCTGCCTTATATCCCAACTACCTCTAGTTCTACCGAACCACTTCTGGAGCTATACTCGCACGCCGCCCGTCCGTCTACCCATCTGCCATAATCTCTGCGCCCTTCATTCCCTAGGCCTCCGGTCCCCTTCATCCCTTCCCCCTCTCCTCTCTTTTAACCCTTTACCCTTCCCTACCTGCCCCTGGTTACCTGCCACTTCCCTTTTGTATCTTGCCTTCCGCTCCTACCTTCCTCCGTCTCTCCATCTCTCTACTATACCCTTCTCATAGACCTATTGCGACCTCTGTGCTGTCTCTGCGTCTAATTTCCGCGTTTGCATTAGCCAAATATCCGAACTCGCGCCGGTATCATCTCCGCGATACGGTCAAAATGTTGTTCACCACAACTGCTCTCCTTGCCCTCACCGGTTCCTACGCCATCGTCGGATCCATGGCGCTCCCACATCCACATCCGGCAACCAAAATGGTGGCACCGCTGTTTCAGTGTCTGATCTGCTCACGCTGCCAATACCGGCTCCTCCGTCACCACTGTAGGTCACGGAGGTGGTGGCAATGGCAAGCTCGCAGATGCTGCACTATCCCAAGCTGGATCTAGAAACTCAGCGACTGGTAGCTCCGGATCTATTGAAATCGAACTGCATGAGTTTGATATCGGTCACCGCGCCGCCGCGCCAAAAGTCGCTGCCGTGCAGCCGCATGCCAAGAGCGGCCGCGCGAGGATAAATCTTACCGCGCCCGACTCACATCTCAGCAAAGGGACCAGTTATTCTTTGCCGACGTGGAGATCGGGATGCAGAAGTTCAGAATGGAAATCAGCGCAAGCGGTGCGGACACATGGCTGATGAGCGACGGGCTAGCTAAATCAATCCAGGACAGGTTGCGCGCGAAGAACCCGGCTCAAGCATTCTACGATACTAGTAACAATCCCCGGCGAGTCCTAACCAAGATTTCTACATAGAATACGGGGGTGCTAAACTGGGGGGCTATGTCTTTAAAGACACAATCGAGATCGGCGGGTTCTATGTTAGGGATTTCCCATTGGCGGTGCTAATATCTATAGCCCTCAGGCGGAGGATGGTACAGCGTACGATATGCCGATAGATGGAGTGCTGGGACTTGGCTTGTCGCGGATTGGAGGCTCGCACTTGCACGCCGAACAGCCTGAGCTGCAAACGGAGAAAGATCACGGTGATCTCCAGGATCCCTCTGGCCAGCCTACCATCGTGGATAAAGCGTTCGAAGACAAATTCCATCCAATAAGCAAGCCCCTTATACCCTCGATCTTTGGAGAAAGCAGGACGTACCCCATTTACCGAGGCTAGTCTTGGGAGCGTGTCAATGCGACAACCGTCCGCCTTCGACTAAGGGCCGTGCCGGGGCGAGGGTCGCAAGGACAGCCGACGCAGGCTTCACCCAACGTGTTCTACCCCGAAGAAAACTATTGAAGAGAATCCGGAAGGTAAATGGCGTTTCTCCTCCACCAGCTTGAGCCCCGGCGCGATAGTGGTGGAGACCGACAGTCCGGTCATCATGGTCCCCGAACAACACTCCCAGAAGGTTGAGGAATACTACGGCGAGCTTGAGAAGGGTGGGGCGGAAATTAAGACGGGGAAAGTGCAAGGCGCTCCTGAGCACTTCCGCTGGTGGTATTGCTCGACGTACAAAAGGCCCCGGCTGCCGGACTTCGAGTTCGAGATCGACGCGAAACCGGTTAGGATCCTGGGTTCGTAGATGATCGCCAGTAGGGGTCTCTTGCAACTATTCCTCACGATGACCAGGAACTGGATCACGCTATCGTCGGCCTCCCGCTCTTTTTCTCAAGTACCGTTTGCTTCGACCAGGGAGAATGGGAGGGCAAGCATACTCCGCCAGCAACCCACCCAAGATGACGATATGCGACAAACCCGGGGCGATCGCGAGCCCCACAGCTGTCCACCGAGAGGTTGAGATCGAAGAGCCATCTTTGTCCAAGACTTCTCACAAAGGAAAAGGTCACGGTGCCCATTCACCTGGCGCACCCACGGACCCGTTATCCCGACGTCTCCCAAAGGAAAAGAGGCCGGGTAGGGGCCTCGACTTCTCCCAAGGGAAAGGGTGCTCAATCGCCAGGCACATCTTCACCTAGCGCGAGGTCTCCCACGGGTTCTCACAGTCCATCTTCAGGTCTCTACGTACCCTCTGAAGGCGTCGCTGACAGAACAGAAGATTGGCCCCTTATGGGAAACACGGGCAGGATGGAGGACAGGGCGAAGGAAAGGGCAAAAAGGCGGCCGCAGGAAATCCGACTCGGGGGTGGGCTCGGTTGGAATGTAGTAGAATCAGACTCTAGAGCCGGTTCACATGGCTCTCAAAGCCACGCACCCGCCACGCTTGAGTCTTCCTTTAATTGATTTACTCTTTATAACCCGTTCTTTTTGTATTTTTTAATCTATTTATCTCTGTACTATACTTCTATACTAGCGCTAGCGATTGTAGCTTAGATCATACGTTGTTTATTTACCTTCATTTTATTGCTTCGTTTTCATTCCCCGTCCTTTTGCACCTCTCTATTCAATTGAAATTTGTTTCTATCAATTGAAATTTTGGATATATTTCTCTAATGCGAGAATTGAAGTCGCGAAGCCGATAACCCCGAGCCATCATGCTTTTTCTATGGCACAAAGCGGATAGATGCATCCGTTGAGAAGAAAGAAGAAATCACAGTTTGAGCTAAGTGGCTTTAAGCTTACCAGCAGCAAAGACTCAAGCTCAGTATTTAGTGGTAATCTTAAGAATATTCACATAGCAGTATGCCATTTAGTTGGGCCTGTCTTTACGCCGCTTTCTATTAAAAGTTTCTAGTTCTATGAACAGAAGAAGAGGACAATTGGAGGGAGCCTTTCTATAGCCTAGCCGGAAGGGACTGACCCTATGTGTCTAGATACAAGAGGACAAAAAGGTTGTCTATGCTAATCTGTACAATGAAATCTAAATGCTTCTATGTATATCGAGAAAGCAGAAGAAGAAGAAGACGGAGAAAAGAAAAGCGCATTTGTGTTAACGAGGGTATATTGTTCAATGATGGAAAGGAATCGAGGTATTTGAGGTATAGAAAGAGACGAAGGAAACCGATCATGATGCTAAAACAAAGGGAAGAAAGGAACAACCAAGAAAGATGCTATGCGAACAAAAAATAAGAAAAGACAAAGGAATATGACACTGCCCTCAAGAACACTAGTGGATAGTAGTGTTCAGTATTTTCGGAGTGTCAAAGCTCTCGGCTTCAAGCCTTCACCTCCTTCGCGACCCATCCGAACCTCAAGTTGTCCTTGTCGAAGATAGCCTGGATAGCCTTGAGCATGATGTCACCCATGATATAAGGGATCGTAGCCGCCTGCCAGCCGAGCTCGTCCTCCAGACTCTGGAGACCGCCGAAGCACTTGCCGGATCCGGGCTTGGTCTCAGCGAAGTTGATCAGGTTTCCGGGGATCTTAACCCACTTGTCGCCGATGCTGACCTCAAGGTCGGGAGCTTGGCGGTGCAAGGAAGACCCAACCTCCCTCGGTTTTGTCATCGACGGCACCTGTAACATGGGAGTAGTATCCAGCAGCGGAGGAGTTGCCCATGAGGAGGAGGGTGGTACCGGTGTCGGCGATGGCGCCGTTCTTGGCTTGGTCGAGGTAGTTCTTGCCATTGACGTTGATACCGCCGTTTGAGGTGTACTGCCAGAAGCCGGTCTCGGACTGGATGGGGACCCAGGTGACGGCCTCTTCTTGAATTCCTTTGGGGAGGCCGCCGAAGAGGTAAGACCCTTCTCCTTGTGCTTGAGATCGGCAACGAAGACACCCTTGGGGATAACCTTCTTGGCAACGGCGTCCTCGAACCACGTGGGCTGAGGTGCCTTGGTCTTGCCGTTCATGACCGTGCTGATCGCACCGAAGGAGAGACCGAGGAGACCGTCATTGGGGGATTGGATGAACTCAGCAGAGGCCTTGTTGGCGCACTCGACGGCGTGGTCGGGGAGGAGACACCGCCAACGGTGACGGTATCGTTAACAACGTTGCCGCTAGCGGAGCTTTGATCACCGTACTGGATGCTCCAGGTGTAACCGGCGAACCTGTTGTCGGAGGAGCCTTGGGCGGGTCATTGGCTAGAGTCTTGAGGCTCTTGGTGCTCACGCCGGTAACCTTAAGGATCTTGCTGAGCATGTCCTTCTTGGACTGGGAGAGGTGCTTGACCTGCTGGATGTCGCTGAAGGGGTCGCTGATGTTTCCATCATCTTCACCGTCATCGCCGTCATCACCGCCGTCGCCACCGCTGATTCCCGGAATGCCACCTCCGAGGCCACCAGCGAAACAGCCGATGACGCACTCAAGGCCAGACTCGAAGTCCTTCGCGGAGGCAACGCAGCCGATGATGCACTGCAGGCCACCGCCGCTGGATGGAGGGCTGGGACCGCCGCCACCACCAGCACGAGCCTTGCATGGGTAGGAAGCGTGGGAGCCGACGTTCGAGAGCTCATCAGAGAAGACCCACCTAAACAACCACCATATTAGTATTCGTGTAACCCACTATCAAACTGTTCTAGCCTTCAAATTGATATTACTTACAGATCAGCGCTACCGGTGTCGAAGTCCAGGTGCATCTCAGTCTTTCCAACGGTTACGGGGCACAGCCACTCCGACTCATCGGTCTGCGGGGAGGCGCCGACAGTGGCCTGGCGCTTCTTGAGATGGATGTCCTCGAGGAAGCTCGGGACGGACAGGCCGTACTTGACGTAAGCCTTCCTGAGGCAGCGGGGCCGTTGCGGACAGCGTTGGGGTTGCGGAGGGCGGGGACCCTGATGACCTGGGTGGTGCCGATCTTAGGCTTGGTGAATGGGACGGCCGCCGCGTTCGACGCGAGCGACAGAGCGAGGGCAACTGTGGCCGCCTTCATGTTGCAATAATAATAACTTTCAAAAGATGTGCTGTGAAAAGCAATGGAAAGTGATGGTTGACAGGAGAAGAAGCGGCTTTTTGCAGTTGGCGATCCGGGTTCAGTGTTGAAGGCTGAGGATGAGGATGCTGAAAAGAAAAAGTTCGATCGAGGATGGATCTGCAGCTTCATTAAATACTTCAAAAAATGGACACCGAAGTTTAAACTTCAAGGTATCGTGTTTGTATACTCTGCCGTGTCTGGCTCAGAGCGATGTCGTGATCGAACGTAGACTTCGTCCCATTTTCGTTCCATATTGCCCAATATTGCTAGACGACTTCGTCAACCTCCCCCAGTATCATGAATATCTAGAGACAAAGCCCAAAAGACGTTAAGATAGAGAATGGGGAAGAATGGTATCCGCTTTCCCTGTCCGAAATCAGGAACCCCACCAGCCTCCCCTAGCTGGTTCTGTGCCGTGTTTTCTAGATGTTAGATATCGAAAATAGATCGACTGTAACGCTACTACACCACAACTCTAAACCATCGTGACTCCGGTATCGCCACCGTTCTTCCTCATTAGTGCCGCTGGTGCTTTTGCCATCCCGCTAGCTTCAAAACAGCTGTACGCTTTTGACTATTCTCTTTCCCGGATTTCTACACACCGTTGCAAACGCGGCAGCAAACGAGGTTTTCTACTCTGTCCGGGGTGGGGCTAACATCTCAAGAGCTACTACGATATGGTCGTGTGCAGATTTCAGCGAGACTCTAAAAAGTGGAGACTTTTCCACGCGCCTGCCCAGTTCAGGACAGGTTCTTTTCTAGGCAAACCGTTCAACGGCTTATCGAAACGGCTTGTGGTAATGAGGTCCAAGTAGGTCGAGTTATATCGATCTATTAAGAGAAATTGCCGGCTTATACCTTACTCATCGCTTCTAGAAGGATGCTCACTGTCCGATCACATACCCGAGCCTCTAATCCTCCAGATACGCTCTGGTAAGGAAAGATCCGAAAAGAATAGAAGATAAGAGACGTATAGATCGCGCGATCATTGCCCCTCAGGGGAGCTCTCGCCTCGTGATGCTAATTCTGACACATTTCTGCTCCAGTACCTTGCAGATACAGTATCTACCCCAGGTATGTGTTATTGCGTGACCGGCCAGGTACAACGTCGTCGTTCACGATGTCTCACTTCCTTCTAGAAGAAATACTTGCAGTGACCAGGAATGAAAAACGAGATCAGAGCGATTTCGACAATGGCGACGCAGGCAAAATCGTTGATAAGAGAGCTGGCAAAGAGTTCACAGTTCACACTACAGAAGCATCTCAAGCCCCACCCCCATCGCTGGAAGTAAACAGTAACCGATGCCTCTTTCAAGTTGGCTCGAAAAGGCGACTGAGACAGTAGTCTATAACGACTTCTACCCTGCGACTCGCCAAGACAACCGATGGCGCCAAACCATTCGAACACCCATGGCCATAGCGCCGAGCTTCTTAACTCAGGAAGAATACCTGGTCAGCACATCGTCGGTGGCGTTTATAAACCTGGGAATGCTGTTTCCCAAGCCGGTAGGAACCCCACTCAGAAGCTTATAGGAAACTACGATGATGCTTGTTCGAATGCTTGTTTTTCTGTTCCTGTTAATGTAGCTATCGGAGGTTCCCAGGTTTACGATATCAGGCAAGTGGGGTGTCTTCCACAATCACCCAGATGCCCGATAAGGCTACTCAAACTTTCCACAGAAGCAAAACCCTAACAGCCTGCACGACCGTAGATATGTATCATATGCCTTTTATGTGATTGGACAATTAAGTTAGAGCAGTTATCGCGAAGAGGCGAAAAGAAACGTACTTCATCCGAGTTATTCTGAAGATCATATGAAAATCCATTCGGTTCTTTTTAATCGAATGAAAATCAGTGAAATCCGGGGTTTAAACAGCTTCCTTCTGAAACATCCGGAAGGCGGATCTACAGCGGAACTAGAGATGAAGCTTGTTTAAAGATGTTTATATTGAAGATTTTTGCTTTTTTTTGGCTTCTACTGAACAAGTGAGACCTAGGTATATTTAAGGGAGGTACTACTCGAGGAGCTCTTTCCTACCCGACCTTCTGGACTTAACTCGAACGGGGTAACCCGAAATACTGTAAACACGTTTATAGCGTTGCAAAGTCTAATTCAAGGATAATCTTTTGTCATAGTTCCCTTTGTTTCATTCTCGATAGAGAAACACGCTCAAGCGTTTTCGGTGTAGGAGAATTTGACGTTTCGATCTCCATTTCACGGTGTCAATTAAAGCTTAACCTGACCTATACTAGATCGCTAGTGCCTATAAATCAGCAATTATAGCCACAGTCACACTTTGCTCTCCCTAGTTACCCAATATCGAGTTGCGCTTATTGGAAGGCGACGATCAGTCATGAATAGCTTGTTACGTTGATCCCTCGGCTTTGCCCTGGACTATGTGCCCTGTGCTTGTAAGAAGAGAAGTTAAATAGCTGGATGGATGTTTTGTGGGGTAAAGTTCAGGAAATATTGTTCATGAAGAGAAGGTGGATTGACCTTTTTTGACGCGTTTTATTGATCGATGCGTACTAAGGTATTTTATCCTGCAAGGCCGTGCATTTACTCGAATTCAAGTTCGAGATTGTCTTCCTGACGACAACAACCAGACTGCTCTCCAAGGGGAGTTTACGAAAAGATCCTCATAGAGATAAAGTTTAGTTAGGCTCATGGATCAGCTATTATCTACGATGAACCGATAGATCCGAATCCGATAGCGGAGATCTCCTAAGGAACCGTATTCTCAAATTCCAATAGAAGATGGATCGTGATTCTGTCTCTACACGAAAAATCTCTAAAAATTCGGCCGAGTCTATGTTTCCTGAAGCGTTATTCTTCATACAGCACGATCGCACCTAAATGTCTTTGAAGAGGAAGTTTGAGCAGAATGAATTCTCCCCGCCTCCGCTCGATCCTACATCTAGGTCCAACAACTCAAAGGTGGAAGATAAAGTTTCTTTATGTACAAACAAATTTCACTATTAAACACGTATTGGTTCCCAGTCTAACGACCGACTCTTCACTCTTCTTCTCAAGCAATGATCTCCTACGTTCGGGATTTATGGATGAAATTGACACTCACTGCTATTGGTTTCTAAAACGTTTATAGCTCGTTAGTGTATCCAAAACATGAAGCGATCCCAGGCCAAAGTCGTGTAAACCATAGAGAGAACTTACGAATAATCCTATTAGCAATACAATCTATCCCCGCAAAGGATATCATTGCACAAACCGATATCGTCCGTTCCTTGGGGTGCACTAAATATCATTCGAAAATCATAAGTTATCGCGGTGTCCACAATGAACTAGTAATCGGGAGGGACATAAACTGACACGCATAACAACTCCAGTAAGCACGTAAACTTCTTCGCTCTGGTCGACGGTAGTATCGCGTTCACGTAGTCTTTTATAGCTTGCTCCGCGTTTGCACAGGCGCCGTTACCTTCTTTCGGCGTTTGCTGCGCATTACTACATAGGAAAACCCTCCATTCAGCGCTGTATTCACACCAATTTAGAGAGGAAGACATTTAGAGCTTACATGCAGTAATCGTCCGCCAGTTTATCAAATTTCTCGACCACGTCGTGCTGCGAGAATTATAAAATCAAGACCAAACCGTCAATGAAACATCTGCCCATTCAACTTTGAACGTCACTGGAAAAGCGAGTGTGAGGGGCTTGTACACCGAACAGCAAATTTAGCAGCGGCCCCACGATAACACCGAGGAAATTGGCCTCGGGAAAGAAAGTCTGGAAGGGTTCGCCGTCCCGGAGGTAGTGACTCAAAGTGCATGTGCTACCTGGCGGGAAGATCACCGGCGGGTGCTTTGCGTCGTAGAGGAAAGTCCTCGGCGCTACTAGTAACGCCGCGCATCAACGTTCGAAACCCCAGGGAAGCAACAAGCCGCAATGAGACTGAGGGTAGTAACTTCATATCGTCGTTTATGGAGTCTCTAGTTTGTAAAAACAAAAAAAGAGGCAATAAAAACGCACACAAACAATGGTTATCAGATCGGACGTTGTCTACTATATTGCAGGAACTGGGGGCGATGACTTCAAGTTAAATAGACAAAGGAACTGTGCGGTGGGAACGTACCAGCTAACAAGTCTGTGTGACCAAAGTAGAACGATAAGTTGCTCGTTGACCGATAACTTCAAGATGCTCTCAATGGCGGCCTTCGGAAGGTGGTACATAGGTATCAAGGCTTGTATTGTAGGCACTAACACAATTGTGATGGCTTCACCACAGCAATGCGGTAATTTTGTAATCAACGATTCAAGAGCAAACTAGGAGCTAAACAAGCTTTCTGGTTGAAGGTTACTCACAGGCATACATATGTTGCTTCGCATCTGTTAGTGCGCTGCGAGTTATAAATTCTGACAAACAACTCCTCACTGGAACATTTCCAATAACCCCGACGTTTCTTTGATCTGCTACAATAAGACTCATTTCTCAGGTGTTCTGTATTTTAGATATTCTTGTAGTACAAACAAGTTTTCAATATAAAAATAGACATAAATGGCTTAGACAGACGAGTGTTCATAAAGAGCGAACAAAGCAAGAGAGCAAGACTAAAGCATGGCGGGTACGAGGCGTTGGGATCGTCTGAGCCTACTTTCCAACGGAGCCCTGCGGCCGCCAGCGGCCCGTTCCTCATCCTGTCCGTATTTCCATTACCGGCCAATCTTCTGTTCTATCCGCGACGCCTTCGGAAGGCACGTAGAGACCCGAGGAGGAGCCGCGCGAAGTCGTGGGCGACGACGAGCTTGGCGGCGGTGACTGGGCATTTTTCCCCTTTTATGATAAGATCACCGCCGGCGCAGACTTCCTGCGACAACCGGCGTTCGCCCTATCCTCCATCCCCGCCATACTTCCGGTGAAAGGGCAGTCTTCGGTTTGGGGGCAACGCCTTCGGAGGGTACGTAGAGACCGACGATGGATCGTGGAACTGGTACTAGGCGATGACGGGCTTGAAGGCGGGGCATGGGCACCTTTGCCCATGGGGGAAGTTGGGGACGACGGGTCTGCAGCCGCTTCAGGAGATTGAGCGCCGGTTCCTTTGGGGGAGGTCGGTGAAGATGGTCGGGTGATTGGGCACCATTTCCCATGGGGAAGTCGAGGCCACTATCGGGCTCGATGGGACCGAGTGAGCTTGCTTTCCTTTGGGAGATGCCGCGATCGGTGACGATGGGTCCGCGGGCAGCTCGGGAGATTGGCGCCCTTTCATTTACCTTGGAGGAAGCCGGTGACAATGGCGGCGGCGGCGTCGGTGCAAGCTCAGCCTCTGCGTGTGCACCCAACGTGCCCTGAAGGCCATCGCCCTCGAGCGGTTCTAGTTGAGGCGGGAATGGCTTGGGGTCTGCGGCTTTGTTACAAATCGTGGCCTTGGGTTTGGTGGCGTATGTTTTCCTCTTCCCGTCCCACTTGCCCTGGTCGAGGCAAACCGTATTGGAGTAAAGAAAGGGTGTCCGAGGACCAGCTCCTGGGCGTTGGAAAATATCATAGAACCAATGCAGATCTCCTCCTGCTTAAAGGCGGTATGTTTCTTGTGCGAGAAACCTCTGTACCCGATAATCTGCGAACCAGAACCTTGACCAGATGCGAGCCGATCTGGATATTCAGGTTCGGTAGCTCAGGCTTACGGTACGTGGAGCAGTACCACCAGTAGCGATCTGTAATCCCGCCAGGTAGCGGCGTTGTTTGGATTTCCGCTCCACCGGCCTTGAGTTTGTCGTAATAGCCGGTGGCGATCTGCTTGAAGGGGCTGGGGACCTCTATCCACGGAACCGTGGGGTCCAGCATCACGGTGGGGTGCGAGCTAGAACCCGAGGGAAACGCCACCAGCCAAGGCTGTTCTCTCCCTTGGTTGTCGGCGGGGTGATCATGGCCGGCGAGAATCCGCCTTTCCCCTTCCCCTTGAGCCCTTTTTGAACTCGGGTTGTCGCAGAGGCACTTTCCCAGAACTAGCCTCAGTCGGAAAGTCGGTCCGCTCCCGGCCGCCAGAGGTCGACGGTCGAAACAGGCCTGTCTATCGATTTCTGCCGGAACGCTTCGTCGATGACGTTCGGCTGCTCGGATAACCAACCCTGCGGGGCCTCCCAAATGGGCGTTTTGCCTTCTTCATCGCTGGGTCGTGAGGTGGCCAATGGGAGCCCCTATCCGCGATAAACCCAGGCCTATATATCCGTCGACCATAAAACTGTAAGCTGATTCTGAATTTGGTATCGCTTCTACCTCTCGGTTGCCAACCCCATGGGGAACTCCCGAACAGAGAATCTGCCGATGGAAAGCTCTTGGTATAGTACGGAGCCCTGAAAGACGGGCTGCTGGTAGTGGGCCGTGTAGGATTTGATCGTCGTCCCTTGGGGCCGAAACCGCGTAGTATGTAAAGGATAGTCGTTGAAGAACGTGTGGTGCGTATTGTACTCGAGCAATTTATCTTTGACGGCTTTGGGTAGTTGGCCACCCATGACCCACGTCTCAGGACCGAAGTTAATTCCATCGCGAAATCCTGTTTCCCGAATTTCACCTTCATCCAGAACTCTCCGTCGCCGGGCTCAAGGATGGCTATATGCGTTGTACCTCTTTTTGCGAGGCCTCCTTCGATTTGGGGTGCGGGACAGCAGCGCCTTTCGGCCCGGGAGCACTACTCTCGCTGAATTGATGCAGCTCGATCTCAATCGTTCCCTGACTACTGCCCGCCTGAAGAGCAACGCTGGCGTGCTTGCCGTTGCTACCGCCTCCGTGACCCGCAGTTGTGAGCAAGGAACCGGCGTTGGGGACTTGAGACGATCCGGGAGCGACCTGTGAGTGCGGTCCTTCCGTAGACTGGACGAGGAAGTGCCATGGAGCCAACGATGACACAAGAGCTTGTGAGGGCGAGGAGAGCGGTCGAGGTGACTAACATTTTGACTGACTGGCAAAAATGTAGGGGAGGGGTCTTGAATCTATAGGTGATGCGAAAAGGAGCAGAAGGTGAGGGAGGACAGTGATCGGGGCCGGGGCCGAACGTGAGGGAGGGTTTAGGGATTTATAAGTAAAGATTGGAAGGTGGAGGGAGGTGAAGCGGAGGAAGGGGGAGGGGGGAGATAATGGCTGAGGGGCGGAGGGGAATGGGAAGACGGTTTGAGAGAAGGGAAGAACGGATTAAGTCAGACAAGCAAGGTAATCGAAGAATAGAGAGGTTGAACAGCAGAGGGTTCAATCTGTGCGAAATGGTACTAAGCTAAGGTGAGGAACTCAACAATGCAAGAGGTGCAATTTGCGGTAGAGCCGTGGTATGGAAAGCTAGATCCTGAGTGTTGTTCAGTATTGCTAGGTTCTAGAGATATGGTTCTGACTCTTGATTGTTGATGACTGAAGGCCGGTTAATTTCTTTATATATCTAATTTAAGGTTCCGGATTCTCGACCTACCCTGCTTCTCTTTGTAGTCATCATTAACTTAGCTAGAAAGACCTCGCCGGCTCAAGGACTGGAATCTTTACGGTATGACGTGCAACATGAAGCCTTAGGCTTCAACCGGAACCTACAAGACCCGTTTCAATTCATGCGAGAGATCATGAAAAAAAAAAACCCCATATACACCTCTGGAAGACTTTACCTTGGACGATACCAGGGGAAGTGTACATCCAGAGCGAAGTGAGCCCCGCCTCTCCTCAGACTTTTGAGCCACTTGGTACATAAAATCACGAGAGGTTTTGCGACAAGGTCGGACAACAGCCAGTCCCGCGGTGTCCTGTTCCGAAGCCATCTTCGTGCGCCAGTCACGCTCTTGGAAAGTTTCAGGATCGGTAGTTATTATATCAACAGCTCTTTCAGAGGGGAAAAAAAAAATTACAAGGGAAAACGAGCGAACGAGAGAAAAAGAAAAAAAAAAAATACAAAAAGAACGAAACTCATGTAAAAACAAAACATAAGAGATCAACGTATGTAGCAAGCCTCTTGCTAGTAGTTATAAACGGAGTGGCTTATGTCACGGAGCAGTCGTTAACCGTAGCGACGGCGGGGTGCGGCGCGGGGAATCGCAGGGCTGAAACCCCGTCTAACCTTGGTTCTAGGTTTGGGACGGAGAGGCCCTTATAGCTATTTATATTCGGTTATACATAATCGGAGCGTGAATTTAGCCAGCTATAAGCGATACGTAAAGAAAGCTACTGTCTAAATGGCTGTTCAACTGTTCAAGTTGCCAATTTTGCATATATGGATAATACATATCTAAGAGCTGGCCTATAAGATCGGATATGATCATAACAGGACAAATGAGAGGAGCTGCGATAGCAGTTACCTCCCGGTCTCTATTTACCCATCTATCTCTTACGCTATCTTTATTTCACGGGGTAACATAAGTGTTGGATTTCTTATACGAGATCGCTTGTCTGCCACCGGCGGTCCACCGGCGGTCCCACGGTTCTAGTGTCTCGCATACAGCGATGCCTTACGCCATGTTAGGCGAAGGATAATTAGAAAGATTGCTCTAAGCTAGCGTCAAACATCTCTAACAAAATCGAGTCAATCATCTATTTTTAACTACATATCAGAGTAATACACGGCCGTGCCTGATTTATATCCAATTTATAAAATTGAGAGAGAGAATATACTTGGCGTTTGTTTCTCCGCGTTGGGAATATTATCTAGCTAGATTGGTAGATTGGGTCGCGTTCCCAATCGCGATTGTCCGAGTTTCGCTCGTGAATCGTAGATTATTGGCGTATGTAACGTTCCACTGACGGCTCTTCTTTCCGATTTGCCATGAGCCCGCTCTAGAGCAGACTTGAAGCCAGTTACCGGCCCGATCCTTGACATTTTTACAGAGCGGCTGGATGGATGTGGTTGTAATGAGGTCAGAGGAGAAGTTTTGGACGCGATCGGGAGTCCAGGAAAGTTCCGCACTCCTCCCACGCAGATTTCTCTATGATGCGTTATTGGCATCTGATTTCATCGTTCCAGATTTTCTAGCAAACCCGCGCTATTGATCATTTTATCCTAAGACTTCGAAGCCTCGATTCACTCGCTGGGAGCGGAAAACCCAATGAGAAGACCTGAGATATAGAAATTAGATAAGGGAATATCCCAGACTGGCTCTAATGCGGCGCAAATGAGAAATTTGGGCCTCGTATTATGAAATCAGGCTTCATCAGGCAGGCCAAGTCAACAAAACGAGTACCATAAAACTAGTCTCAGAGAAATTACTTGGTAATTTTAAATCCGACCACGATGGCATGGCGCTCGCTTTCTTGGGGATGCCTTCGAAGGCCAAGGATAAACTGAACATAGGAAATACATGTCCTCAAGATACACTGACCAATGTTGTAGAATCTTGTCGGAGTTAGATCTTCCAATATTCTGACTACGATACCATAAGGTTTCTTTCTCTTCGAGGGGCGTTAGAACACATATTCCTCTTCGACGTGATGGAAAGGTCATTGGTTCCTGCATGTTGCCAGGGACGATCCACATAAGATCTAGCAGGTGCCAGGTACCCGTGAACGTTTCTCTTCCAGAAACCCGGATCCGAATCACGAGCTCCGCGAAACGTTTCGAGACATTTTTGGCAGCGATGGTAAGCGATTGATCTACATACCTGAGACGCCTCATAACCGCGCATCGTCAATGCAAGCCTTTGAATGTACCTTGATACCTAATTATAACAACTCCTTGCCTCTTTTCACGTAAAGTAAGCAGAAACAATAATATGTATTGTCCAAGACGTTCCAAGATCTCTAGGACTGTTCATTAGTAAAAGCTCCTTTCGTGAAGGATTGCTGCATAATGTGGGGAAACTCTTGGAGTTCGCCTAAGGACATGTCGATATATAACATTCAAACTTCCCAAGTTCTTTGCATTTTCCCGAACCGTATTTCCCTATCGCTCACTAGACGCCAGATCGATAGCGTTCTCTTGATGAGAATGATCCCAACACCCCGCACTCGGATCGACCGTCCCCCTCAATTCCTCGTGTTGTTTCGTCTGGTGTCATGTTATCGTGTTATTCAAATTTAGATCTTAGCAGTCGTATTCTGCTTACCGATGTATATGACAAAGAGTTTGTTTAGTACCGGATACTGAGGCTTTTCTTAGTTTTCATTGATATATATTCCCATCGACACTTCGCTTCGATATCACACGGAATTTTAGTACCATCCCTAACTTTTACTTTTCTAGCAAATACCCACCATGCATCTCCTACCCATATCCCTCCTTCTCTCATTGTCGACGACCGTCTGCGCTGCTCCAGCTCTTTTTCCTACGCCGGGGTTAATAACGAGCACGGTACTCGGCGTCTTGGGCTCACTTACAGACCCGACCGTACGGCAAGACCTGAAATCCGCCACCAAAACTCGCATCATCTCCTCGTTTACAAGCGACGGCAATAAGGACCGCAACGCTTCAGCAAACCCGAACTGTCCCAACCTCCCAGACGGATCGCCGCTGCTAATCAGGAATGAGCTGACAAATCCAGGGAGCACGTGTAAACCCGTCACGGTCATCTACGCCCGGGGCACCTCCAACGACGGAAACGTGGGCAATGACGTAGGACCCTGCTTCTTGCAATCGCTGGGTAACATCGTAGGAGCGGAAACATCGCCGTCCAAGGCGTTAACAACTACCCCGCCACTGTCAAGGAATTCCTACAAGGCGGAAGCGCGACCGGCGCGGGAAACATAAAGGCGACGCTGGCGTTCGCCAACAAAATTGTCCCAGTACGGCTATTGTTCTCAGCGGGTTCTCCCAGGGCGCGCAGATCATGCACCTGGCGGCGGAGAAATACATACCGCAGACGCAGCAGGCGTGGAATCAGGTCGCGGCGGTCATGCTGTTCGGAGATCCGAATAATGGGACTGCTTTTCCCGTTATTGATTCGGCGAGGGTGATTACGGATTGCCATACTGGGATGCTATATGTGCGCATAGCGATTTTATATTGGCGCCGCATCATACGTACGAGGCGGATTCGGATGGGGCTGCTGCTGCGGTTGCGAAGCTGCTACCGCAGAGCGTTTATAGTGACTATACGGTATCTGGCAGTACGTAAAAGAAGACGAGGCGATGATTTCTTCTATGGTCAGTTTAAGAAACGGAAATACCATTGAGCCGCGACTAAGCAGTTCTGGCGGAGAGTTTATCCTTCCTGCTTCATTCGATCATGGCGTCTGTATACTACATATAGCGGGCGCCTCTTTGCTACTCCGTATGGGAGATGTTTCACAGACATTGCATGAGGTTCCCCTGGTCATGAAAATGATTTATCATTATAATAGCTTAATATTAAAGACTCTAATGTATAATTTTCAGATAAATACGTATTAATACGCTATCCATATATAATATTCGGACTCCAAATTATCCTTATTCTGTATGCTTAAACCCCTGAAGGATGTCGAATGCTCTTAAACCCCTTTGGGGGCCATTCAAGGCTAGAAACTTCAAGTCCTCGGTTTATTAATCATAATAAGGCCAATGAAGGCAAGCAGGACTTTTTCCATTATACTTTTTAACCCCCGACGACAACAAATGGTCGCGGGAGAAGATCTTGAACCTCAAGATGTCAAAATTCGCTCAAGCACGAAGGTCCAAGCCATTTCGTTGCGCACTGTGAAGATAGACCACGCGATTGAACACGGTCAGGCCACACGCCTCGCAACATACATTCACGAGTCCAGGCCAGCATCAGGTTCCCGGCACGGCGGTACTAATCACCGTGAAGTGCTACTCCTTACTTTTACAGTATCGATGGAGAAGTTGCACGACGGATTCAGGATCACCCCTGTCCGGTGTTCGTCGGGCACCCCAGAGAACATCCCGCCCTAAACGATCCGAAGTGTTAAGATTGCTGTCAACATGGCCGCTCGAGAGTAATAGCTTAACAATTTCGTAATTCCCTTCCCGAAGAGCGACTTTCAACACCATGACCGACCGAAGTCACATAAAAGAGACAATTTCGACCGAAACAGTCTGGTAATCGTCACACTTGGCGGAAAGAAACTTGAAGATTTCGACAATGTCGGTTCGAGAGTTTCGTGCTCCCCATTTAATAAGACGCAGAAGGGTGTGAGGCCGTAGACATCTCGCGAGTTTAAGTCTGAGGGTTTTTTTTTTATCAGAAGCTTGATTACTGACGTATTAACGCTATATTGTCCGAGTCCCTTGATAGATAAAGTGCAAGTGCTGGTTAGATTTCAGCGCACTGCCAAGTAGCCGGCGTCCTTGGAGTTAACACTGGCCCCTTGGGAGATTAGTTCATCAAAAATATCGAAGTCGCGGTAACAGATTCTTGCAACGCTGAGAAGCGGTGTTTCTTGGTCCATGTCCGCTATCTCTGTCTTGGCCCACCATTGAGCAGCAGTTTATTGAGCATCAGTTTGACGATTGCATAATGTTTATCTCTAACTGCGCAGTGTAATGGCGTTGTTCCATATATATCTGTGGATTCGATATCTGCGCTATTATCGAGCAGCAATTTGACGAATGTATAATGCCCACGTGCGGCTGCTCATGCAACGGCGTTCTTCCAAATTTATCCGTGGATCCGATCTTGGCGCCGTTTTCGAGTAGCAATTCGACGATCTCCTCATTCTGCCCGCACCGGTAGATTAATGCCTCGTGCAAAGGTGTACCAATCTTCGCAGTTGATATTCGCGCCATTTTCAAACATAAACTTTGCAACATGGGAGCTGGCCATTCTAAACTGCCCAACTCAGAGGTGTCGCGCCCGTAAACTCATCAGTGCGTTCACTAGCCCATTCAGTCTCGGTCTCGACCCCGTTACAGGAATTACCGACTCTAGTTTTAGCCATTTGAACCTATAGCCTTCAGATACTCTTTCGTGCTTCAAGATACTCTTTCGTGGTGAAGTGCGCCAACCTCACAACACTGCTTTCCTTATTTTCGGTAACAAGACCAGCGCAAGCAGCTATTACATCATCAATATGCGGGATATAATCAGAGTTCAGTTCAGAACCGACGTTGTTCAATGATGCAGCCAAGGCGTATACGAGCCGTTTCGATGTGAGCGGCCTCCGAGCATAACTATCCATGAGAGGGCAGTGATACCAAGTTCGCTAAAGTCGTGTTTTTGATTTGTTATTCGTTGTATAGCGCTTTCGTAAGCCGCATCGTATGGCGATCTCAGCGTGTTGTCATAATTGGATTCCGTCCTATTCTCTAACTTGTTCTTTATCGCCATCCAAGTAGTGGCTTGTATAAGTTCATCAAAGTAAAGCTGTACGAGAAGAAACCTGTGCTAATGTTAGTTTGGCTTTTATTTCCACTAGAGGAGTAACCAGAATCAGCGCTGAGAAATGGACTCTTATCACCTACACTCCATCAACACTTGCGGTCATTCATTGCAGATTTTGTCCATGTGTGATCTGGCGGCCTTTTGAACCCTCGTACTCTAGGCGTTTCCTGATATACTCCCGTATGTCGCCATTAGGAGCTGATATGATCAACCTTTGGGCTTCCCCGAAATGTTCCACGATCTCGTTAATTGGTCTCGAGGTGACGTATAACCGAACGTTGGGGATTGGTCTCGAAGTTGTAAAACATTCAGGGCAAATTTCGTTCTACATCCGTCCACGCTTTGACACTCATCCAAGGCATCAATTACGACGAATACTTTAGAAAAAATCAATGATAACATGATGTATTGCCGCTAAGATCTCGCCCGCTGTCGGCCTCGTTTTTCGCGCTTTATGTCGTCCGCCAAGTCGCACATCGTGCCCGGAAGGGCCCGCCCCGCTGTAAGCAGGCTTCGCAAAGTTGCCTAAACATACTCGACAAGAGATTATCCAATATCTGATCGTCAATGCCGTGGTAATTGAGTAAATGTAAATAATACCGACATCTGCATCCCTATTGAAGCGATTGAAAAGATCATCAATCACTAAGGATTTCAAATTGTCTTCCGGTTCCGGGATCACCTGTACATAAGAGTGTACGTGGGCCGGCGTCTACCACCCTATGATCGATACTCCGGAGAGGCTAGGAGCCATTGTCCGGTGCTCTCCTGGCGTCGGCGGAAGAAGTCTGTCTGTTGGTCGTATAATCGACGAGCGGGAGCCAATTCAAAATTTCAGCGGTCTCCTGAGATCTCCAAGTCCCGTTTGAATGTTTTGATGTTCTCGGGTGCTGCTTTCCAATCAACGCCGAGCGATTTACGGACAGGAACGCGGAAGATATAAGTAGAATCTGACCTCAGCCTTGTGCGCATAGTTCATCCCCTTACGCGCTCATAACGCTAACCCCGCAGCCAACTGTAGCGGAGCAAAACGCCGAATAAGTCGATATGTCTCGGCGTTTCTCCACGTGAAAAGATTAAAAGTTGACTAACAAGACGCTTAAACCATTTATTTTGGTAAACGGCCTAAATCCAGATGTTTTTATCGCCTCCTTTCTGCAGGGGGGCTATCCAGGGGAATCATGGCCTTGGCATTGATGGGGTATGAAGTATTCGTCACTATAGAAGACTTGCTATCTTTTCTTTGACAAGAATCAACGCTCTGGAACGCTGCTAGAACTGGTCGCGCGTTCGAACGTACCCAAAGCTGTACACTTTCAACGACAATTTGTAGATCAATAGATATAGATCAATTATAGCAAACATTTGGGCCTCAATTCTCGGCTTATATGTCATATGTAATACATAACTTCTCATGACACGAGATATACCCATATTCCATAGAGGTTCCGTTGACCGTCGTCTCCTTTTTTCAAGTTCTTGATTGAGGATGAAGCTTCAATAACATGAGGCTGAAAACCAAAGGGAAAGTCGTGATCGAAAAAAAAAAATAAAAATAAAAATAAAATTTAAAATAAATAAACCAAAACAAATCAAAATATGACGATTATCTCTTCGGCAATTACGCAAAAGTAAGGGAAAGAATAAGCGAAAAGGGAGCCTCATTCATGGGTCCCACCTTTGACCAAAATCCAAAAGGTTAGTTAGCATTGAGCAACGAGCTGAGCAACAATCAACGGCGGAGGACGATGCCATGCCGTCAACCCTCGAACGCATCATCCGGGATTACTACCCTGTAACACCGACACTGCTGAGTTATCTCCTAGCAGCGGATCTGGTTGCTCTCAAACACTGCTCCAAGTTGCTGCAAGCCGCCTCCTCAGGACCTGGCTGCCCGCAGCTCCATGTCTCGTACTTCGACGCGACACCGCGGCCGCTAGCCGCGATGTCTCGCTAAAATTGACCTCTGGGGGCCGGAAATGTTTTGGAGCCAAGGATGTATGCCAGACATGCGACGCGGACCGCGACTTAGCGATCCTGAGGAGCGATGCGTCGCGTTGTTCAACTGGAAGAGATACACGGCTGATATCAAGTACTCCGACAGGTTCAGTTGTTAGGCATGGAGCGAATCACGATTCCCTGCCTGGATACTACCACGGTGACGGATGGAGCGGTACGATTCTTTTTGGACAAGATGCCGCAGCTGCGTGTTTTATCACTGCGGTATTGCAACGGCGTATCGCTGTCGGAGCTCGCTGTAGCTACGAGGTGGACAGAGCCTCAAAGATTAAGGAAGGTGAACGTAAGTATGATTAACCGTAAGCCAATGCCTGCTATCAGGGCGAAAGGTTTTATTAAACGTTGGCTTATTTCGGCTTAGGTATGGAACACTTTTGATGTGAGAACGATGAAATATACCGATGTGAGGACCCTGTCGGTGAATGAGATAAACGAAAATGTGAAAGCGTTGAATCAACTTCGGGCGCTATATGAGCTCGATACGGACTTCTGCACCACCGTGGAAGGGAACTCAGGGAGGTGTAACCGTCCAGCTCAGGTCATCAGCAGAACCTGCGCTAAATGTAAAAGCTCGGAGGTCATCAGGAAATGCGCGCGTTGCGTGATAAGTAGCAGCTGTGAAGTCTGCATGGAGCAAGTAGCCCGCCATTTTGAAAATATGTCACTCCTGAGAGATCTTACTAACTTCTTTCCAGTTGGTACTGTGAAAATTGCAATCTATGGTCGCGGAGAGGCGGGTTCGGGATTCAAATTCATACGAGCGTTATGACTACGGAACTTTAACAAGGTGGCTATCGTCATCGGATCCCAACGCCGAAGCCGTCGTCACGAAAAAATGCGAAACGGCGCTCTGTGGGTGAGCGGAAATACTTATTACTACCATGCAAGGTGCGTCTTCGTTCCAAACATGTCACGAACTGTTGTTTGGCTATTGTTATGAATCGACCCTCTGACTCCACGGTTATCGATTAGATGTCTCCCCACACATGATGACCAAAAGCTCCGATGCAGGCTTTGTCGAAAGATTTTGTGCCCGAATGACAGCACCAGGACTTATAGGTGTGAGGTTTGTGAGAAGATATACTGCCAGAACCGCGCCGATGGGAACGTTGCGAGATGCGAAAGCTGCAACAGGCGTGTTTGCGCTGTGGTATGGATAACTTTCCCTTTCTTTCGACAATGACTACTACTATCGGTTGGATTCGAGCTAATACCGTGTTGAATTTTGTGTCTAGGACGATCTGTATCTGCCGTTCTCGTGCTTGTTCACTTTGGAAGGACGAAAATTCGGAAAATTGTGTACTATCTGCGTTAACAATGGAAAGGAGATTAGTTAGACGAAGGTCCGACGCACTTATGCTTACTCCCAAACATTGCTCCAGCCATAGAGCAGAAAATTCAGGGTAATATTATCACCAAAAGTCGCAAGCATATCGCGCTATTAAAAAGGATGTTCGCTGTTCTTGATGCTATGGATACAAGGAAAGCAAGAAAACAAGTTTAGGGGTCTCGACGGAAGCGTCTTCGCAGTGCCTGTTACGGTGTGTCTTGAGTAACATAAATTCTCCCCTAGAGAGTGTTATTTCAACAAATCACTAGCGCTAGCAATAGCTGTTTGACAAGGGGTAAATGGTACGTATACTTGCCAACCAGTGGCATATTACTTTGCTCCTCCTGGGGTCATGGCATTTTAGACTTCTGTTTCCAGTAGCACGGAATGGTGAGACATTAAATTGATATACATAAGAACAAGTCCTAATAGCAATAGAGTTCGGGATAATATCTTGCTAGGTTAGTGATGTGCTCTCGATGACGGCTTTGCCGATGAAGTACTGAAGGTCATCATCAACTATACTTCGTTTCTCAATAGCCACTGGCAGTTCATGCTGCTCAGAAGAGAGCGATTGAGATTAGATTGATATAACTCACGAAATACTCACGGATTCAACTAGTGGTCAAAAGAAGCCCTAGCGTCACGATCCTCTAAATGATACGGGATACTCTGCATGGGAGCAGTGGGTAGGAGGCTCCTGGGGACTAAAAGGGTGTTACGAATTAACAACTAGAATGGGTTGTGTCTACGCCATAGAAGTTTGCTACAAGCATTGTGATCAAGCAAACAAAACCTGCCGCCCTTAAACCCGAACGAAACTAACCTGTTCCAGCCTCGTTTGCTACGGTAGGGAAGAAAGACAGATACGATAGATAATTCATTAAAATAATCCAATCCCAACAGAACACGTAAGTATGATCAGGGCATAGTCAACCCATAACATGTTATGGGCATAACATATCATGGCGACCGTTTTATTTCTCCATTGAACCTGAGAGGTCTGATCTACTAGTTCATAAACCTCTTCCGTTCATAGCAGCTTTAATTCTTCAAAATTTTCTATAAGCTAATATGCCGGAGGCCCATTTTCTCAATACGAAATGTACCTTATAACGACCCTTGCAGTGATGTCCGATTTCCAATATGACTGACAAAGAAATTCCCTTCAACGCTGAACACCCTACAAAACTGTTCTGCTATAGGAGGGGAGGATCGGGATACCAGCTTCCTACCAAAAACCCCAGCCCATGTCCACAGGGACCTTACGCTGCGCCACGGCTTCGTCGCCGAAATTTAATCGATCAGCCTATAGTACCCGAAAGCAAGTGCCGGGGCTCGCTTTTACTGGCTTTTCTGGAAAATGAAAGGCATGTGTGTTTCTGCAATTTCGATATATATGTATGTAACCTCAATGCGCTTCTTGGCCCTAGCGAGCTTTGGAGACGAGTGTTGTGCGCATGACATGAGACGATATCTTGCATTCAAGTTCACTTGGCTTAGATCGCTTATTCACTCATCTTTCTGCAGGAAAACCGGATTAGTTCAACGCACGCGTGTTCAAGTTATCGCCCAGCGCGACTATATGACCTTCCTGGGAAATCGAACCGGATATTTAACTCTGATCTTGGTATACTTATCCGGCAATCTCCATCCCACGATGTCCATTACTGTCTGATAACTGAACTCAGTAGACGCAACTCGGCTTCCATTCGCAATCGAAAGGAACTCTGAAGATTTTAACCCCTTGTAGGATACAATAAGCGGCCGCGGTCTCCCTGCTCTCGCAAGCAAGCGGGAGGGTTTTCGATATACATGCGCGACGTTTCAAAACCCTTTAAAGTTGAGATGCTGCAGATTTTTTAACCCCTTAAATCCTTGTCCGACCATCGCGTCGCTTGTTGTGGCGCAGTGGATGTTCCCTTGGAGGGCAAATTCGCTTCGACGTCAAACGAAATCTCGCAGCCCCTGTGACAGCGCCTGCCGCTAATGTTTCTGGCATTGGCTCCTTCCTGAACCAGCAGGAGCTTTGGCTATACGGCGCAAATGGACCCGGCTGCGTGAAGTCAACAGTTTGCTTCGGAGACTCGGAGCTAATAGAGAGATTGTTTTTCTTTTTTCTTTTTTTTTTTTACTCCGCAAGATTATGACATCCATTTTATCGCAAGCCGGTTCGGTATATCTTTTGCCCTGAGACTTGGGGAACAGTTGAAGAGGAGGAAATCATAGATGCAAAGTAGTGGAATATTTCCGTAAAACCTGTTAACCTAGCCTTTTCCAGGCATATCTTTTGGGAAGACAAACGGAATATCCCATACTCAAATCGTTGGTGATAGGCTTCGTATGTCTCGGACCCCTTCTCCACATCTGTGACACAATCTGCTAAGCCTCTGGCCAGATTTTCATTAGACATTGAGCGACTAGGTACTGTTAACACTTTTGATTATTAAACTTCTTATTTGTCAATACCTCAACACGACGGAACTCGATACACATAGGAATTAACAGTCTACGCTTGTGTTTCTGTCCATTGCACCAAGTGGCATACCATGGCATGGAAGAAGCCATACCAGTTACCGGTATGGGAAAGAAGATTCGTATAATTACCGGCGGTAGATGTGGAGGATCCGCTAAATCCACCGTGTAGAGCCGGAAAGCGTATGAGTGCCCAAAAGTTCTAGACATTTTCCTTTCTTAGTGACGCCTGAGTCCCGTAGAACCTCGTTCATGCAGTATCATTATTCCGCCAGATGTAATCTAAATTTTGTCTATCCTTAGTATGCTGTGCCTTAGTACGCTGTGAGCAGTATTATCCTACTGTCAGATTTCGTAAACTATTTACAATATTTACAATATCTCGCAATGCAAAAAACAAAAGAAAAGTTTATCTTGAGAAAGTCGTAATCTAAAACAAAAACGCCTACGTTACTCTAATTCCATGACTTGATTGTCCAGACACTGGCAATCTTCTAATCTTCTTCCCCATGTCCCCCGAACAGTAGACCTCCTAGTAGTGTTGGACACCGCCGGGCGACGTCAACGTCACCACACTGCATGAGAGCTCCCCACGCTCTCTCTAGCCCGTACCCGTAGTAGGGGGCGTTTTCTGAGTCCTTGTGTCCCTGAAGCTTGGATCAGTATGAGGCCATTCGCCCATGGGAGCGCCTATGGCCTTCAACTGCTCCTCGTACGCCGCCTTGTGCGTGCCACGTATTCTCTTCGCAGAAGCTACGAACTGCCCTTTCAGTGTCAGATGGATTTCTTCGCCAGGTAGACAACGATCCTCCATGGCTTTCGGTAACAGCTGCAACTCGTCGTGCCAACCCCAACGGTCGGTACACGAGTCGCAGCGACAAATGATCCCTGAAGGGCCGAGCGATAGCATGCCGGTATGCTCGATTAAGTACGACTTCAATCTTGCTAGAAACTCTGGTCGGTTGTGAATCTCCGCTTGTATGAAAATCGTTTGCGCTGCGAGAGTGTCCCAGTTCGTGACGATGTGGTGAAGGTATGTGTGACCTTCTCTTCCGATGTTTTTAAGGAGTTGCACTTCGTTTGCGCCCGTGGCGCTTTTAACCTGTGAAATGTCTGCTTTAGGGTCCTTCGTGTAAATGGTGACGTGTGGTTGGCGGGAGGATGCGAACGGTGTGTTCTTGATCGAATCGAGTAGCGATTTCAGTTGTGGTATGTCCTCGCGGTACATGCTGACAACGATATCCAGTTTTCGGTCGGGTGTGTAGTCTTGGTCCAATCTCGCGATGTTGAAGCGCATTGGCGTTACGTATAATTTGAGAGACGATAATGTAGCCACGAACAAGAGGAAGGTAATTGAAAACGCCCACGGCGCTTTTCGAAGGAAGCCGGATCTTCTCCGGCCTGCAGCGAAGCTACCAATACTTTGGTAACTGTCTATCTCAAGTGACTCAGGCATGTTTTCTTGAGAGTCGCCGACCAGCAGCTTCACTGTAAGAAACACAACAATGCCGTAGGCGAGGACTTGTATCGGAGAAACAAGAACGCTGGGCCAGAGCAACAGTGGCAGAAGAATCAGGGTACCATCCCGAATAATGTCGACGATTTTCGTCTTCTGTTCGTCATCGGATGTCCCTCCGATGATCTCGGGCAAGACGATGCTACCGTGGAAAGCCAGGCTCCTACAGGAAGTAGGGTTACCAACAACCCGCCGAGGATACCTACTCTCCAAACATCGCCGATCGCACCATGTACGTCCTCAAAGAGGTACACGGCAGCGAAACAAAACGCTGTGATCATAAACAACTTTGTTTTGGCATTGTTTGTTTCTTTATGCGGCGCAAAGAAACGGTAAAGCACGACCTCGCCAAGGTGTGCCGCCGCGAAGATCAGGATAAGCAGCAGCCCATTTACTCCGAGCTGTCTCTCGTTGAGTATTATAATTGCGACTGCGAACACTCGGACCAAGGAAAAGCCAATAACTCTACCTGAAACAGGAGGAGTCTGGAGGATGTCGATCAGCGGTTGGAGGAGGAGGAAGATGAAAGAGGTAGAGCGGAGGTGGAGGAAAGCCTGGAATAAGCAGGCTTGCTTAATAAAAATAAGCAGAGAGGCGAGCAAAAATGTTATTAAACTATAGATAAATGATTTGGTGGTAGGAGATGATAACGATGGTGATGATGAGGATGAGGTAAAATATGAGTAGACGGCGATAGCGCTTGAGAGGACGATGTTCTGGAAGGCGAGGATTGTTAAGGCTAGTTTCAGGGAATGTCAGTATCCAACTTTAATAAACTGTATATATCTACGGTTAGTTATAAAACAGAAGGTCGGTTTATATCTTACGATAATCTGTGAGAACAAGCACAATAAGGAGTTAGCAAATGGAATCGTCAAAAACTTTTTAACAGTAACATGGACGATAAACGTACGGAAGGATCCTTCTCTCAATAGCGAAGCTGTTACAAGTAGTGAGACTGCTGTTATTGAAGCAAATATTATAGGAGCCGTGAGAGCAGTCTGTGATGCTGGGTTTCTATGCTCTGTAGTCTTCATCGCAGTAAACGGTATATTTAGAGACGAAAGCATCTTTTCTTGACGGAAAAACAACGACATTGCGAAATGGAATCGGGTCTTCAGAGGATTATGAAATGTTAAAGTATTTATCACAAGCTCCTTCTGTTGAGGTATTAGAACGTTTCTTGGATCGACTCCGCGAGGTCGAAAGTTTTGGAATGCGCTCGACAGTATACTTTACCAGTAAAGCAATAGGGGCTGTGTAAGTAAAAGAAGTACTTTATCTTATCCCTCCTGTAAGTCTGGACTTTCCGAGGACGGCTTGTGTGAGGATCAGGGATGAATACGACGGGTGTGTTCTTCGAAATACCAGATGAATGCAGCGGTGCAGAGCGCGGCATGCAGAGATAGATATACGCAGTTAAAATGCTACGCACCACACTAATGTCTTTATCGCTATTACCATGAATGATGCATTGCCCGAAAAGGGGTAAGGCAGGCCTCGGGCTAGCGGGCTTGAGCCTTGCGAGCTGTGGGTATTATAAAACACGTTCACAATGCTAAGATCGTCTTAAGTGCTAAAGTTCGTCAAAGGCTTGATATCTACGAATGGCTGCAAACACAAATCATCGCCTTCGCCTCGTTCTCCTTGCAAATACTAACTCCGTATGAACTTTATATTTTCATTGTCTAGATGTAGTTTAGGTCCTTAGACGACTACTGCTAAGTAGATTTTCCCCGTTATTGTTGTTCCTTGTCCCAATCTCCTTCGCACTCGTTGGTTTTCCGCAGCACACGTTAGAGATTTAAGCGAGAGTACTTTTAATTTCAGGTATATTACTACTTGTGAGGAAGTACCGGACAATTACCTCCAAGCCGGCGTTGCGCCTGTTCCTCCTGCTTTGGAACCGTAAATGCGAATGCTTATATGTAGTGTTCTAAACAATACCTAGTATCTACTGATGCTGCGGTGGCCTTATCAAATCCCTATCATCCCTTATTACAAAGCCCTAAATACGGGACTCCTTCTGCTTAGGTCGCAACGTCTTCGTTTTATAATCAACTACTCCGCCACATATCGTCAAGGGTACCTTCAGGGTGGTATTTTGTGTTACTTTGCAGTCTTAGACTTGTTCATGGTTCTATAATGAAATTGATTGGATTATATAGGATAAAATTTTAATCTTGACAAATCCGTTTCGAACAAACAATTGTAATACATTGGGTTAACGATAGGGGAAATCTCTATCATCTATACTCTATTTCGTAAAAAGAACTATACCGTATTTGTCTATATCTCGGTAAAAACACGGCCTTTTTAGGTTTTCGCGCATCGCCGTATTTTTCGTTTTGTTGTTTTGTATCCCCCTATCGCGTCGTCTCAGGATGTCCGTTCAAACCTTGGAGTTGAGGTGGATGTAGTTATCGAAGGCGCTCTTGTTAACAGTCCTGACGCCGTACTTGAGGCGCGGGTTCCAGTTGTATTCCTCAACCGTGATCATGTCGCCATTGACGGCACTGACCCACGCAACGTGACCGCGCTTCCGACATTCGACTGCGCGATGCATCCCGGTTTTGGAGTCTTGTTCATCGTGACGCCGGAGGCTTGAGCCGCGCTGTCCCAGGTGTTCGCGTTACCCACGCGTGACCCTTATACGTGTTCGTGAAGTGGATGCCGAGCCTGCTGTTGATTCTGTAGGCGACGAAGGAGGTGCACTGGCACTCGTAATACCTCAGGGGTCGACGCACCGCAGGTAGACTTGTATGGGTAATCATCCTTCATCGGGCCGGGAATTGGACCAGAAGAGCCGCCATCGCCGGAAGAGCCGCACTTATCGGTAACGAAGCCGTCAACGCCGGTCTTGATGTAGTAGTCAGCGACGTAGCAGCCGTCGGAGAGTTTGTCCCAGATGTTGTTGCCCTTGATGGTTTCGCCAGTAGTCTGGCAACTGATCTTGACATCGGTTCCCTGGGCGATGCTCTTAGTGACGCTGTAGGAGGTTCCCGGGCCGGAACGGCAGTTAACGGTTTCCTTAGTAGGATAAGCGGCGCCGAAAGCGGCGAAGATGGAGAAGACGATGAATACGTGGTCTTCATTCTGATTGCAAGTTTGTTCACGACGAATTGAGACGTTGTTTTGATAAATGCAGGTTTGTTTATGATTAACTAAGCGCTGTTTGAAAGATTTCAGGAAAGCGATGAGATCGTTGCGAGGATGAATGAACTTATTGTTGATTGCGATAATAAATGGATCGAGGATGGAAGTCCGCGAGCCATTTTATACACGATTTTGGCCATGGTTCTAACACTGGCAATGGTCACAACCTTCTCCTGTGATGACGATGCGGTTCCTAGAAAGGATAGATCGAGGCTGTTTGGTAGCCCAGCACGTATATTCATGGTAACAAGTCATCCTGTTAAGAGAATTTTCATCCCAAAATCAAGGGGTTGATCACGGCCAGCTTCCCGAACGTGGCAAAAGAAGCGAATAGAGCCAAAATCGCCAGGGATTTGAAAAGGATAAAGGCTAGGATAAACATCTTCAGGAAGCCTGGACCACGAATGGATGCGTGGTCCCTTCATCGTCGTTGAGAATTCCCTCATCGCTCTTGATGGTGGCGGTGATAGTTGCTGATCGCTGTGAAAATTTGTTACAGTACACTGTGAGTAGTTAACTGAACACTGCCGTGTAAAACGAACGTTCGGAAGACACCGGTCCACGGCCGACACCCAGCTCGATCCTGCGGCCACTGAATCCTACATAGCCTTCGTGGGTCTTATCCCTGGCTGCCGCGAGGCTTTTAAAACTATCTGCGAGGAATATTTCTCGATTGTTCCTGAAATTAGCATGCAGACACGGCAAGTTTTTCCGGGGTTCATCCTTGCAAGATATCCTGCGGAAAACACCAGGACGCCAAATTCCAAATACATTCCGCGATCGTTTCTTCGAGGGGAGAATTGATCTGCAGATCCTCATTTCGTGTTAGAAAACTATTCTCCTTTGATCGTGAGACCCCTGTTAACTACTCCTGTCTGGTCTTTTATAATGATATTCAAGTTCAGATGATCGATGATTGAAACTCAGGTTATGGACGACAAGGTAAATATCTAGAGCTGACGGAGAATAAGGGTTCTCTGTTATGCTTCGAAGAAGGCCGAGCACGCTTATACATGAAGCCTCGCAATTGGAGTAGGACACAATCTAACATAAGAATGGATGCTCGAATCCTGCCCGTGATGCAAACAAATGATATTAGTCAAGTCCGTATATGAGAGAGAAGCGGAGTCGGTAGGAATACTCGAACTCTATGAGGACTCGGAATTGGTGTTAAACACTTGCACGCAGTGCAAGACTCTGAGGTTAGAAGCCTAGTCGTATAAGATTTCGTTGATGGAGCACTAATGATTGTTTTTCAAAATTCTCCGAGTCGTCGGAGTTTTACACGATGGCGAGCGTTTTCTTGGAACGATGACTTACTCCTAGCTTGAGTATCGAAGTTATAATGATCATTAAGTTATTTACATGGCAAATGAAATCAACCAGTGCTAGTATCTGGCTGAGCCAGGTCTTGTCCAGATCTTGTCATTCTCAGTTATGAGGCTTCAAAGCCAATACGACGCGACGGTCTGCAGTACGCCGAGTATGAGCCCCACAATCGTCAGCGTAAAAACAGCCATCCCTATGATAAAGGTGTACCACTGCAAGGTATCCCGTGAGTCCAGAAGAGTTGACGTAGCGTTCCCGGCTTTGCCTGCTTGAAAAAGTTGTCAAGCAAGCATAGCCTCTCCGCGAAGAATGGAAAATCGGTTATAGGATATCCTGTCTGTTGAAACGCCTTCGTCGTCTTTTGGGTACAAGCTTCGAGTAGGTACTCATCGTCTAAAGCGTTCTCTTTGTACTCGTCCCGGAAGATCTTCTGGGATGCGGGTGTAGAGAAAAGGAGGTTGTACGTGAGGAGTATCTCCCAGGTGTACTCATATGGTGTGGAAGTGTTGCTGCTGGGGGATGTTAGAAATACTGTAGATTGAAGGCTTTGGGGCTTGAGCTCCCTAGGACATCGCTGCTGAACGGGATTAGAGCGTTGTTAAGGAGGACCTCAACTTACCATGGGAACTTGGAATTGTAGTAGAGGTGGGCGGAAGCCGCACTGACGCCTGGATATGCTTGTTTACAACGCAGAGGCAAGCAAACCGGAAGAGAGATACCGTGCCCATCCGGTCGTCAAGGACCAATGCTCTTCGATGCGGTCAGTCCAGCGTAACTTCAAGCCGGAAAGATTCATTATGCTTCCTATATTATACGTCTTCGGCCGGAACACGAAATCCTTTGGGAGCGACAGTCGGGATGCTTAAAGTCGCTCTGACTAGGGAGTAGGGATGAACGCAGCAGATACCCATGAGGGTAGCGTTGCCTGTCAGTCAGCGGAGTCATCCGCAGCTCAAGGTCTTGTTTTGGTATTTTGAGGGGCAGGATCGGGTCAAGATAGCCCTGCAGCTTTTGCCAGCAGAAAGCGATGGCAATGAAACGTTGTCGCATGGCGGTCACGCAGAGCCCTGGATTCTCGTAGCTGAGATGCTGATAGAGCGGCATGGACGATTCGTCGGCCATGTCTGGAAGGTGACCATAGTCGACCGGTCTACCCGCGCTCCAATGCCGCAGCACGTCGCGTAAGTCACGCAGAACAGCGAGGTCAACCCGTCCAAGTGGAACATGCCCCGGCCTTGATTATGATGGAGGTCGTGGGGGTGTGTGACTTTGACCCCCAAGCCCTCGAGCTCATCCTGAACGTAACGGCAATAACCGTCGATATTCCGCTCTTTCTCACCATCAGGCAGGTTTTCCCATATTAACTTCCTTACTGCTTTGCGCATCTCTTGGCTTATTTTCCAATCTGGTCTGCGGCTGAATATCTGGACATAGATGATTGACTATCGGAGGGTCCAGCCGATGAAGTAGTTTTACTGGGCTTCACGAGAGCACTAGCCCACTCCGTCCATGGACATCCATGTTGGCCTCTTTGAGAGCTTCTTCAATTCCGGCTCGGCGTTGGCAGGGTGTGTTGTGCACTGGATACATTCGTCTTTGAGGCGGAGAATTTATCGCCTTTACCCAGCCCTAGTCCGACAGGCTTTTCTTCAGTTAGCTCGACGGTATCTGCCTCGGGTTCAGGCTCAAGAGTGATAATGGGTTCCTGAGATGGGGCAGGCTTCAGCGATGACTTGGTTGCATTGTTCGATTTGCCTGTGATGTATGATTGCGCGCTGTCCTTATTAATACTGTGACGTAGTGGCGCTGAGAGAATCTCCGGCGTGGACTCCAGAACCGGCGATTTAAACCTAACTATGGGCTGATCCGACGGATCGATGGGCTCCAGCCTCTTGAGACCGGTTTCGATTTCTGGGATGAGGCTTTGAATTGGAGCTGGAACTTGCAACCGGTGCAGTAACCACAAACTTTTTATTGCTGGCGCTACTTTCGGGGCGGATTGTGGAACGGCGGATGGCGGATCGAAGGTTTGCGCCAGCTCTGGCGCCCGGACTGAGGCGGGTTTTCCTTCTTTTTTCGTCTTCTTGGAGTTACTGGCTGAGTCGATGGTGGATTCTTCCTGAAGCTGTCTGCGGGTTCAACTTTCCTCCCTGGGCGCTGTTTGGCAGGGAGCTTAAGAAGCTGTGTTGCTTCGTCCTCACTGGAACTGTGGAACTCGGTGCAGGGCGTGCGGGGTATAAAGGTCGTCGCTCTCCGAGTCAGTTGATGATGCATATGAATCCTCGTGGTCTATCACGTGCACGATATTGATACCTTTGCGCTTGGGGGGCCCGGGTTCGGCCATTTCCGCGGCGTGCTTCTTCCATTCGCATCTGGTGTTGGCGCCACAGTTGCTCTTGGCGCGCTCTATGCTCTGCGCTTGGCCGCCTGGGCCGCCGTTCTCCGTCGGTGTAATTCCGCTTCTATGTGCACGTCAGGCTGACCGGGTGTGGTGGTGGCATCCCAGTGGAGGCCTCGATATGCCGGTGGTGGTGGAAAGCCCGTGCCACTACCATAACCAACCTCGGGAGGTATTACGGGGTATGCCGGGTCGGTACTAGCACGATGCCAGTAGCAGGAGGCATATTCCACGGTTGCGTGGAATCGGAGCAACGCCCCTGTAGCCGGGAGGGGTTGGAAAGTACCCGTTATAACTGGCGGGAGCAACGGAGGGGTTCGGAGGTCCATAGTAGAACGGGGGCCGTGAGCCCGGCCATAAGTGGGATTCTGAGGATAGAAGGGAGCCTGAGGGTGCAATTGCACTGGGGGAGGGTGTGACCGTGGCCATGAAGGCTGGCCCCATTGACCTCCAGCGTTATGGATCGCGGAGGCTCGGATATTCGCAGCGCGCTGGGAATGTAAATCCCGTAATCGTTCTTCCAGTATAAGAATCCGTTCTCCCCTCGATTTGTCGTCTTCCAAAGTTACATCTTCATTTCGAACTTTCCCCAGCAATTGCTGAACCATCTCTATTTCTAAATCATAATAGTTTCCTGGGTTCAAAGACGCCGTCGGAGGAAGAGGGGGCGGATTTGCGTAGGGGCCATTCGAACGTTGCTGCGATCATTTACAGGTTGGGCATCAACGCTAACAACCTTCTCTGTTGACCTTCGACGCGGCGGTCGAGATTGCGAACTTGCATCTACCTTCGAAGCCACCAGTACGGGCGGTTCACCAGGTAGGCGAGGATAATTGTCTCCCGCCCACCTGTATAACGCTTCTCGGTGAGATTTCGGCGGCACGTAAGGCAGAACTTTGCCAGTGTGCTCACTCTCCTTGTTCTCGCTCTCGGGAAGAAAAAACTGCCAGGATTTCGTTGCAGAGGCTTGCTCAATGGAGATTCCTCAAGGTCTATTAGAGGTTCTGGAGTCCTAACTCGTGCATGTACGAAGACTTGGTTTTATGTATTTCTCTGGGCTTCGGAGTCGCTGGTCGCACAGGACTCGGACTCGGACTTCGAGCAACCACTTTCGTCATAGCGCGGCTATTTCTCCTCTGTGGACTAAAATCTTCTCCCGCAGACTCGCTGTGCCGAAGTCGAGAACTCTCATGCTTTTTCGATTTTTCTTTCAAGTTGAAGGTAGCTGAACGGATGGGAGACGAGCCTACACCGCTTGTTCCCTTTGGGGATTCGTCGATCCTTTGCACCTGTTGAGGTAATGATCGCTCGGAGTCGTTCGGCACTTGGAAAACCGTTGGATCCCCATACATAGCATACAGTCGCGTCGGACTTGCGCTGTCTGTGTGTTTAGGATGGCGACGGCTAGACTTCGGCGTTTTGGGTCGATCGCGCTTACGAGGTGCGGAGCGGATAAGAGAACCCGACGAACCGTTCGTCTTCATCGGATGCGATGTCCTTGGTGGGGGACTGTCGAAGTCTGTCACGTCGGTGGCATTGGCGCTAGCGGCGCGCGCCATGCGACGCTGGAGCAAGGCGTGGGGTTTGTTTGGTGGAGATAAGCTTTGGGGACTCATTCATCCGTCGTTCCACTGGGGGAAACAAGTCTGTTCTGGGGCCTGGAGCAAAGGTTGTTCGGAAGATTTAGATGCGCTCGCTTGGTCTTCATTTGCGGTGAGAGGCGCTTGAAAACTTCATCTTCCACATCTTCCAAGGTCACGGCCTCGGCGGGTGCGCGTGACTAGGCTCGGGGACAAACTTCTGCTCCACCGGAGTATAAGGCTCATTTTCTTCGATTCTGCCACGATTTTCTTCTGCAACTATAGGCTGGTGTTCAGACACCGTCATTGTGTCATTACCCTTCACGTTGCCGGCGAGAAAACGCAGCCTCGTCAAAGTCAGAGTCTACTTCTCTCACGCGGTCCTCGATCGTGGTGTCCGATGGTGGAGAAGCGCTTGGTGGCCCTGATTAGGATTATCAACTTGAACAGCGTCGCCCCTCGGTCTCTCGTCGTAATAGTCGGTGCCGTAATCCTCCTCGGCCAGCCTCTCCTCGTCGCTGTCGCTGATTGCAAAGCTGCTGTTCGGTGCGTTCTCGATGTTGACGAACGATGCCGCGCGAGACGATAAGTCTGAGCCAAGGACGCTCTCCGTATGATCAACCACGATATTTATAGGCATCTTATCTTATAGAGAAGCGGAGATTAAGAAACGCCATCAAAGAAAATGATGAAAGTGATGAAATGATCTCGAGAACACCGCGCACCACTCACTGAACTCAATCAATTGACGAAATGAGGGGGAAAGTCTGCAGCAAAACCACAGCCTTCCGCGCTTTCCTGCCTTCTCGCTTTCGTCGACACAGAGCCTCGGTCAATCCTTAAGAGAATTGAGTTTGAATTGGCGGGGCTTGCCGTTGTACCCTGAACAAGAGAGCATGACGCTCTTGAGCCTCCAACAGCGGCTCAACCTGCAAGTTCGCCACTGCTGACCAATGACGAACGGCCACACCTGGATCCCCTTCCATGATTGGGCTGGGATGTGGGAATGTTGCAGCAAGGCTTGCGCCGGCGTTTCCGAACGACCTCGCACTCACGAGGAATCTGCGCATACATCCTTGAAGAGAGGGGGTTGGTTTAGGTATATTTATATTACTATATATATAGCTAGGGTTGTTGACATGATATAACAGTTATGAAATTACTATTACAAAAACCTCAATTAAACGGGTTTACAAGAAAATAGGATAGGATAGAGGGGTTCGAAAGGATTAGTCTGATAACGATTCATCACCGGCCTCTGGATCAAAAGGCACCGGATGTTTCGAGAGAACTTGCGCCATGCGAAACTTCGTGCGGGGCCTGACAATGCCCATTGTGCTCTTTATACTCTAGATTCCACCTTAGAACCATTCTTAAGAAGATCCGCGACTTCGCTGCGATTAGACTTGATCGCTAGCATAAAGGGTGAGTCGAGTGATCCCGCCGCTAGGTTTCCCACGCCGTAAGTTACGTTGGACCCAGACTCGATTAACATCTTAACCAACATCATATTACCGTAGTGTGCGGCATACATTAGGGCCGTCCAACCGTAACCATCCATCTCGTCGATGTCGAGCCTGTTGTCGTGCAAAAGCATCTGAACTATGTTGGTGTGGCCATTTCTGACGGCGGTGATCAGAGCGTTTCTGTTACCGTCTCCTTTGAAAGTCTCTTGGACCGAATGTCTGAATATTATCACGATGTCAACTACCGCTTCTTCAACGGACTGTGATAGGCCGTAGATCTCACTTACCAAGAAGCAATAGAAGTCCCAGCATCTCGTTTCCGTCCTTCTTGAGGCCGCGTTGCAAGCGTTTTCCACGTCTCTTTCGGACCCTAAAACCTTAATGATGCTTCCGTCAAGGCATAAGAAGTGCTGGATTCGAAGGCTGAACGGGCGGAGGAGGTCACTGATAGTCTTTTCGGATGGGAAGGCAGGATAAGATGGTGACCACCTATCGTACAACTTGGTTCCGATCGGTAGGGGCGTAGATGTGTTCGAAAGCTTATCGTCGGCCGACCTTTGATGAGAGCGATCTCCTCAGGAACGCTGCTCCTGGTAGCCGCTTCTTGGTTTATCTCTACAATAGGCTGGGGAGTGGGACTGTCAGGGGAAAGCTCTGTCTCCTTAAACAGGGCTTCCGAGGCGAAGCCGGAGCCCGATTCCTTTCAAGCCTTGGTGGAAGTATTAGAGGATTCGTTTGTTGCGAGGCTAATTTCGAGCGGTAGAATTCGGCTTCAATCTTCCTGCCCATAGCGTCCAATATATTGGCCATCAACCGCGTGCACTCTGCCATACTAGTCCGTTCCTATTGTCCTTCGTGATCACTTGCAAGCATAAGCCCCTAGCCTGTTCTAACTCTCTTCAAATTTGTAGAAGAAGACGAGCGTGAAGATAGTTCCTCAGTCCTGAAGATGGCCGTCGTCACTCTCTAGAGACGTAAGGGTTCTAAGTGCCCGTCGAAATCGCATTGCTGGTATTTGGCACCGGCAAGCATTATGGTCCACTTGAAGACAGCCCTAGGGTTTTCTGCGGGTTGGTTGGGTCCGTGCTAGGCAAGACGGTTTTGAGTTTGATGATGAATTCTTTCAGGACGGTCTCTGCTCCGAACCAATCTTTCGCTGCTATTGCTTTGTAAACCTTACCGCGGAAGAACTCTGTTATGTTCATGTCGAGATCGTTCACCTCAAGACTTTCCTCCGGCGCCAGACTGTCGAAGAGAACAACGATATCGCCGGCCAGCATTTTTAACCTGCTTCGCCGAAGGTTTTGATTTCGAGCCCCTGGTCGGCGAAGAGAGGGGAAGTAGGCGTGGCAGGAGGACTCGGCATTCTCCGAAGATGGGATTCGGGTTCTTTGGAGACCTGGGACTCCTCATGCTGCCTTCTGAGGGGCTCTTTGCTCCTCCAGGCCTCGAGGGGAAGAGATTTAGCATTGGTGATTTCTCCGAGCCTTTGGATTTCCACCGTCGATGCTTCGCTGTCTCCCCTGCCCGTACAGAACTTGTTATTCTATTCTTCTTATCGAATCTCAACTGTAAATCCTCCGGGCTTGAGTCTCGTAGTAGATCGTCGTGGTTGTGGTCTCATATCCCCTGGAACTCCTTGTCCGATGATTCTTGCTCCGGCAATTCAGCCTTGGTAACCGTTTCGTTTTCCGACGCTTCGACAGCTTCGGTGTCGCTCTTCTCAGAACCAGGACTCGGGATATGGGTCTCTCCGGCAAGGGCATCCATCGTTAAGTAGCCAGGTTCGAGGTCCGTGAGAATAGCGAGGGGCGGTTGGAGAAACTGCTTCACCAGCAAGTTGTTGACGAGGGATGATAAATCTGTTTCTGGATCAACTGCGCGATGGCAATCCTCCGCAGCTAGCGAGGCTGAGCAATACTGCAGGCAGACTGGTTCATTTCCCCCACAAGGCTTTGCCCCGCCAATGATTGCGAGGGATTTGAGCCTCCGTTACGAGCAGATAAGCAAAAATACCGATTTCGGAACTGGGAAACAAAACCAGAAACCGTCCACGGAGGTCCGGTGGGGCACTTGAGAGCGCTTAAATACATGAATATAGGTCTGGGGGCGTTGGTTTTCATTTTCCTCAACGTGTCTCTTGGTGATATGTATCGAGACGAAGAACGAATATGTGTCAGGAGAGAGTAGATCAAACGACGAGTTGTTTGATATGAGAGTCTATTATATTATAATTCAGAAATATTGGATGCCGTACCCGTAGCCGACCGCACCGCCCTCTGAGATTATACTCGAAGAAGCACGCTAACCGTTTGGAGCCGTCGGCTTGACCCGATCAGCGACGCGTAAAAAAAAAATTTCCCGATACGACTCCATCTCGCTGCCGTAATCGCAACCTGCAATCTCGAAATGTTTGTTTGATAGCTAAGTTGTCTCGAGTACGAAACTCTTTGTTAGATCTATCGATTGAGCTAGTTATTGGGCTTGCTTGGAGTACAAGCGATATATAGTTATCGTAACCCTTTTCTAGACTCTCGGAAATTGAAGACGGCGAAGGCCATTCAATTCTTGATAGGATGTGTGATCCGTCGCACGAACCCCTCTAATGAGCTCATCTTACGTTTTTCAATCGAAGCATGGGTATAAAGCACAAAAGAGTTCGTATTCGCTAGGTACAGGTGGTGACCAACGTATAGTACATAACTTTAACTCTAAGTTAGGATATCGTTAGAACCCCTAAAATTCTTAAAATATAGTAAATAATAGATATTAATATAAATAATTAAATATAATATTTTAAAATATAATACGTCCCTTTATTGTTAATATTACGATTTAAAAATAATATAAAAATAAAATATATTAAATTCGTAATATCGATAGCTTTAGTCTTTAATATAAAGCTCGACTTAGCTTCTTAGATACTTTCTCCTAATCGATATAGTAGGCTAATATTAAAGATAATATTATACTACTTATAAGAGAGCCTCTATATAAGCTTTATCGCGTACTAGTTATCTAGTTCCCTTTATTTTATTTTAAGAACGTACCTCTATTAGATCTATCTATAATTTTTAAAGAACTAATTAACCTTTAATTAGGTCGTACCGGAGTAATATAATTCTTAACTTAAGTAAGCCGGACTTAACTCCGCGCTATCGCTCTTTAATATCGCTTTATTACTCTTAACGAAATTACTTATTTTAATAATTAAGATCCTACCTAATCTTATACGTCTAAATTAATAATTTAATAAGAACTTCGTAAAATAGAAATCTCTTAATATTGAGCTCGTTATAGCGTCTTTACTAAGTAAAATTACCATAATAAAAGAATTAATATACTTAAAATAATAAAAATATAGACTTTAATAACGGAATTTATATTAATAAAGCTTTATTTTATTCTACTTTAAGTAATAAAGTACGCCGTATCTAGTATTATCTAGGGATAGCCTATAAGCTAGAAATATATTTACTACTTTTAGAAGTAGCCGCTTTAGTTTAATAATATAGGGTAGGATTATAATTAATAATAAAAGTAAGTTAGTTATCTTTTTTAAAGGTAAAATTATAAGCGTTATCTATTAGGCATCGGGCAGGCTCGGCACGGCACGTACTACTAGGGTTGCTAACCCTAATAGTATTAACACTATAGCCTAACTATTACTAGTTTACTACTAATTATTCTAAGTAATACTTAATATATACCTTTTACCCTATATTATTAGTAAAAGGCCTACCGACTTTAACCGAGTCCTTAGTAAGTCCCTTATATTATAACTAGTTATTTATAATTCGTTAGCTATTAGATAGTTATATTATAGTGAAACTAATTAAGGTCCGACCGATACTTAGAAAAAGTAACGTTTCTCGAGTTAATACGAGCCTTATTATATTATAACGGTATAAATTTTTTTTTTAGCTTCGTTATAAGAACGAGAACGGTCGATCTATCTATAATTTAATTAATAAAAATTTAGAGAATAAAGAAGATAAAGAGACTTAATTAGGTATAAGCTAATAAGTTAACTAAGATAATTATTACCCCTAAAAACCCTATCGATAGTACTACTATTAATATATACCTCCTCGCTAAAACGTAGATTCCTATATCTAATAAAAAAGAAGTATAGTACTATACTAGTTAATTAGTAATCTAGTTAGGGGATAGAGGGAAAAAGAGACTTATTTAGGGTACGCGGTAAGTAGTCCTAAACCTTATTAATAGTATTAATATATATTACCTTATAAGAAGGGGTATAATACTATATAGTCGATTATAATAGAAAAAAGTATATCGAGCGGATATAAGGTATATCGCGTAAATTTAGAGTAGAAATTACGCGTATATATAAACCGATAGATCGAACTAAAATTCCTCGGTTTATCGCGTCTATCTAAAGATAGGCGATACGCGACGATAATAATAAAGGTGTTATTAATAACTAAAAGAAATAATCTATTAAAGTAATTTTAGCGAGAATACGCTACTCTTATATAACTAAGAGATATCGTTATTACTAAATTGCCTTAAGATAGGTCGGTATAGTATAAGAATATATAATTTAGTAGTCTATAACGATTATAAAAAACTAGTTTATATAAAAGATAAATTAAAAGTAGGTATACTAGATAAATAGATCTATTCTACGCTAAATAATTTAAAGTAATAGTCGGCGTCCTATTATAGCGTCTTAACTAAGAAATTAAAAAAAAGATAAGCTACCTCTTTATTATTATACTCTAGGTAGCTAGCCGCGGTAATTTAAGTCTCTTTAACGTAAATACGTAGCGATACCGGTCGCGGAGTTAATAGCTTAAAAAATAAAAAAATCGTTATAAGTATAAAACCTAATAGTTAATAAATTAATATAATATAGGTTAGCGCGTTTTAAAGCTCCTCGCTTTAAAATAAGTCATTATTATTTTATAATAAGTTTAGAACTTAATAGTAGAAGAGAAAAATATATAATAGAGCTTATAAAATATTATTTCGCTAGTTAGGCTAGTTAACGCGGAACGCGTTATAAAAAAAGAAGTAATTACGCGAGCTTAAAATAATAGATAAGTTTAGTCTTTTCTAAAACTATATATATCTTTTTTTAACCGTTAGATATCCTGACTATATAAAAAAAAATATAGAAACGCGAATTAATATAAGCTACCTCGCTATACTTATTCTCCTCTTCCCTTAGATAACTACGTAATATTTATTTATTTTAAAAATACCTTCTATAATAGATTACCTTTTAGTACCTATAACTATACCTCTCGCGGCTATTCGCGTTAAGATATACGCTATTATATTCTATAACGAGGTTATATTACGCCTACGCGTAGGTAGGAGGCGTAGAATTATTATAGGCGCTAGCGTAGCTAGCGCTAAGTATATACGTAGCGTACTACGGGCACTAGGCCGGTAAAAAAAGTAAAGGATTATTATAAAGTCCGGTATAGCCGGCGGCAAAGATATACGCGGTATATAGAGGATAGGCGATAGGAGGCGTAATATAATTATAGGAGTTAATCCTAGTAATAGCTTATTAGAGCTATATAACGTCGGTAGCGAGGGTATTAAAGACTATAGCGTTAGGAGTAGTAGCGAGAAAAATATTAAAAGCGACGATTAATACGGTATAGATAGCGGAGGTAGTTTCTAGCGCCTAGACGTGGTTCGCGTAGCTACCGGTATACGCCTACGCGGTAAGGATCTAAACTTTACCTAAAGTAATACCGGCGGGCTATAAAACTACCTTAAAATAACTATAGTTATAAAGAGGGCGCGTTACTATAACGCCGGATAAGACGCGTATTATTAGTATAGACTACTATATTAGAGAATTATTATCGGTAAGCTAGGGCTTAGCCTAAAGAATTATAGCGATATAGTTAACGCTATTCTAAGTATAATTATATTAACGCGCGGTATAGCGAGTATACTTAGCGTTACTATTATAATAATAAACATAACCAATAGTAATATAAACTTTATATTAATACTAGAAAAGGCTATTAGTACTAATAATAGCCGTCTTAATAAAATTAATAATATAGTTATAAAAGGTCGCTATATTACTAGAAAAAGCGGAAGCATAGCAGTTTAAAAAAAAAAAAAATATAGGAAATTTTTTTTAGGGAACTCTAAAAACTAAAGCTAAAGGTTAATTTAAAGGAAGAGGTAAACTAGTATAAGATATATCGTATATAGAAGAAAGAGAACCTTCTTAAAAAAGAGAAGGAAAAGGAGTTTTATAAAAAATTTTTTTCTACTTTAAATAAGACTCTATAATATTAAAAAATATTACTATATTATAATATTATGTCTTAGCTTAATATCTCCTAAGTAAATAGCTATAGCTTATAACTATATATATATACGCTCCTAAAATAGAAATATAAAAAACGCCTTCCGGTAAAAAACTCTATAGAGCGCGGTACAATATAATATAAATCGCTACCCGTTAAGCTAAACGCCTTCTCTATAAGAACTCTATAAAACGCGTTATAACGCGTTATAAAACGTCTTTCTATAAAGTTAATTAATAAAGTATATTAAATAATATCCCTTATTAAAGTACGTACTACCGCGCTAGAAAAAAGTAGTAATAGTAAGTTTATAGGTATATTATATATTAGATAAATAAAGTATTCCTAGATAAAGAATTAGCTACCTCTATTTTAATATAATAACGCTAATATATTCTAAGATATACTACTTAAGCTATTATAAGACGTTTCGCATATAAAAAATTTCCTTTATACGTAGATTTATTTTTTTTTTAATTTTTATTTTACTTATTAGTATTTCGCTTTAAAATACTACGTACGTATAGGATTATAGGTAGTTCCTTTAGAATACCGTATATATATAGAATTATAGATTCTAGGGGAGAGGATATTAGATATCGGGTAGGCTCGGTATAATATATACTACTAAGGTTACTAATCTAATAGTATATTAATACTATAGTCTAATTATTACTAGTTTACTACTAGTTATTCTAAGTAATACTTAATATATACCTTTTACCTAATGATCCCTATATTATTAGTAAGAGGCCTACCGACTCTAACCGAGTCTTTAGCAAGTCCCTTACATTATCTATAAGTAAGAAATTTTAAGGGGTAGCTTAAAAAGTTTATTATAAATTAAAGCGTTACTACTCTAATTAAAATTAGTTTATCATTAAAAATAATATAGCGGTTTATAATAAAAAAAGCTAGTAAAATTAAGGGCTAATTTTAGTATAAAATAGTAAAACTACCCCGTTTGCTTACCTAATTTAAACTATATAGAAAACGTCTAGGCCTTAATAAAAAACGTCTTAATATATTACCGCGTAAGGCGACTAGTAAAGAGAAGCTTAGGAGCTAGGTGTAGTAGCTATAAGATAAGCTTAAAGCTAAAGACTTTAATTCTTTTATTAGGTCGATATAAAGTCGGTTAATAGCTATTATTTATTAATGTAGATACTCTATAAAATATTAAATTTTAGGGCTTTATATAATAAAAAATAATATATTTAATTATTTGTTAATTATATAATGGTAGGCTATTATTTTATTATAATTTTAAGAATTTTAGGGGTTCTGACGATATCCTAACTTAGAGTTAAAGTTTGTGTACTATACGTTGGTCACCACCTGTACTCTTTATAGCATTTATTTACGGTTCCCCAGAATGCTTATCTCCACCGTTCTTTCAGCTTATATCCGCTTGGTATCGTGGCAGCCACAACCTCGAATGGGCCATTCATAGCTACTGCTTCCAAGTGGAAGCGAGATCGATGGCAAAGAGATACAGGTATCGAGCCAGCGATTCTACATTGGCCTTGCGAATCCACAGACGTTCTGTCCCGAGCAATCGAATATCCATTGCCCGCGGGCACATCTACTGTTCTTGAAGTTTCAAATGACGCTGCTTCTCTTGTAAATCTGTTTAAATCCTTCTTGATAACCTGTTTACGTTCCGTTAACGGCTGCCCGTACAGATATTGCAGTTCCGGCCAGCCAGCGTGTCTTCATGAACTCCGATCGATCTCTTGGTTTTAGCGAAGCACATATCGCCATTATCCCTACGGGGGCTTCGTTGACTGACTTCAGGCTGGCATCGGTTACACCGGATGGCGCTCATGGGAGGCTCACATATGAGGGAAATGGAGCCGGAGGCGATTGGCCCCATGTCCGTAAACCCAACAAGCTCTGAGAATTCAAAAAGCTGGAAGGTATATGCAAATATTCAAGACGTTAGAAGTGAAGGATCTGCTATTTTTGACATTATCGCTACACCGACAGATAATGTAGGCGCGAGGCAATAGGTCTAACGAAGGCGGAGGAATATTGAATTGAGAGTCTATGCAAGTAAGGTTTCATATAATATTCGAGGCATACTATATACTTCGGAAGTGTTGCCCAAACCCTTAAGCCCCTATTTAGATATTTATTGAGGGCTCTTAGTCGACGGTGTACTTTTGTACGTTCTTTCGAGAACGGCATTATATATGAGAATCGAGTTAATATTCGGATGAAGTGAATCTAGACCTGAACCCTTTGAACAACGACGACTTAAACCTGTCATCCAAGCTTAGTATCGTAAGTCTTGCTCCTGGTGCCTTGACGCTTTCGGTTAGCGTTGGCCCACTCACGGTAAAGAGAAGGGTATCAGCCTATCAGGCCCGCTTGGCTGGGTAGCCGCCAATCATAGCGAGAGGTGGCGCTCCATGGGCCTCCAGACTGTGGATGGATGGCTTGACGAATACCGGGTTTCTCGCCCCCAAAAATAGGCTAGAGTCCGCAAGCTTTGCCGGTTACGCCCTCGCCCTCGAGCTGATACATAGTAAGGGAAGATAATTAAGGTTTCAGTGGCAGGATCACATCGAAGATGTCTGCGCGGGACAAGATTGCCATATGGCATTGCATACATTTCTTATACCAGGTGTGCAAATAAAAGGCTCCTCTGCATCCTTCAAATATTTCTCTCGATTCCTTTTAATAAGTATTGCCCGCGCTCGATTTTCACTACGTCTCTCTTCATCCATATCTCACGCGATTTCCTCAGGTTACCGCTACGAATTCAAAGCTCGGGCGAATCGCAGCGGGTATCGGAACTGGACTACGGTTGGCAATTTTCACTTGTTATTTTGGATGAGAGCTGAGGATCTAGGAATTTGCGTCGTCGAAGTATTATCGATAGTGAAACCTTACTTATCGCTTTTTCGCTTCTCAGAATATCTGTTGCACCGATAGCCGGGCAGAAAATGGAACGAAGATTAGTGCCAGCTCCGGCAGGAAACTACAAGAACAGTACTGAAGAATGGAAGGCTATGGTAACTTACGAATTTCGGAACAAGTCTGGTAGCGGCATGCAGGTAGTTTACTACTTGGCCTTTGTCCTTGCAGCTGCCGCGGTTGCTCTCCATATATACGCCAGAATGTGTACAGGCTTTGCCAGAGGCCTCCGGAGCGACGACTACGTCCTCCTATTTTCATGGCTGATTACCGTCGGTCTCGTCGGCCTTGCAGGTTGGGTATTTCACCTTGGCTACGGCCACGGCTTACCGGAACACTACGGCTCGGTCGAAGAGTTGATACTTAAATTCGTCTTCGTTGCAGGCCCTTTAGCATCGCGGCTATGGCAATGTGTAAGGTCTCGCTGGGATGTTGTATTGGAATCTCCTGCGCGACGTTCCCGGGCGGTTGTGGTGGTACGCCCTCGCAAACTTGGTTTTCCTCGTCCTTTCCGCTATCGGACTCGTCCTGTGGAAATTTTCTGCTGCGTCTTCGAAGGTGAGAAGGCCGATTGGGACACGTCGATGGCGCCTGATCGGGTTGCGAAACAGGTCAAGTGCACGGTGTGTAACTTTTACATGCTCAACGGGCACTACGTTGTCTCGCTCGTTTCGGACATTTTCTTTATCGCGCTCGCGGTGCCGTTACTGCGGCGGGTGGGGCTCAGTCGTAGCGAAAAGATGACTGCGTTCGCCATGTTCGCGCTGTCCGGACTTACAATCGTTGCGAGCACAATCTGTTATGTTCAAGAACAGGGACCTGCTGTTGATCCTCACCTGGGGATACGTGGAGATGATATTTTGTATTATCGTAACGAGCTTGATAGCGATGAGAGCTAGTTTGAATTCTTTCAGGAAACGGATGGTGGCGTGGTGGAGCGGTCTACCGGGAAGCGCAGGTGGGACGTCTTCGCAGGAGGTCATCGAGGGGCAACCCGCTCATCTAAGCTTTTTAGCGAGGAAGATGAGAACGTGAGAAAGGGAACATTTGACGACGGTATCTTTGAGCTCGATTACTACGGTAGCTTAAAAAACGGGCGGAGGCTACAGTCAAAGCAGATAGTCACCACGGATCGCGGCTTTCTCGATCTCGCGATGAGGAAAGCGCTCCTGTCGGAGATTGCGCCCCGTAGTAGTGATTTTAATAAGCAACCGAAACGGGAGAAAAAATTTGGGTGAGGATGCAAACTTGACCGATGTATACATATATGCGACATAGCAAAAGACATTTGTTCTCTTGCTGATTAATCTGCGATCATGTACATAGGCGTCTTATCATTGTATCTTCGGGTTACATTTAGAGAACATTGAAGTATTTTTGGAATAACTGTGAATCATTCATATAAAAATATTGCTTAAACACAGAATTACTTTATTACCGGATAGAATCCAGATTTTTCTAGGCTAAATGAATCTTCAAATTAGGGTAGTGGAAATGTGGATAGTTCAACGCTGAGGAAAGAGCTTTACCGCATAGACCTTAAACAACGGCGCTTCAAGCATCGGTTTGCATATCTGGAACTACAAACATCGTTGCCAATCCACTCTGCCCTCTTGATCCTTGAAACCGGCCACCACGACTAAAGCTTCGGCAATATCTGACTCAGTAGTGGTTCTAGATATGTTGGATGCGGAGATAGTTTGGCTGTCTTTGCTGCTATGTTGGCGGCCTCTAAGTCTCGAATTCAATCACGCTGAAATAGCTAGCACCTTGCAAACAAATCCCTCAAAGCCTAGAAGGCATGCGGCTATTATACCATATCCTTGCGCGATGCAAACGGATACCCTGCGAAGGTCAGACACACGGTCATTTACCCGGCTGCCGGTATCTAAGGCGATAATAATACCATTCGCTGCCAGCGACGTTCCTGCTGGAAGAAAGAAAGGAATTAGCGAGCATATAGGAAAGATGCTTTAGGTAGTTGGAGGGAATACGTTACCAGAATCTCGAGATCGGATGACAAGAGAACAATATCGAACACACCGTCGTAACCGCTCCTGCAAAGACAGAAACGCACACAATCACGTTCAACAACCGCCGCCTCTTGGGCATCACGTCCCTCGGAATAATCTCGAAACAAAAGCTGACCATCGAAGCCTTGATGGAGTACATGCATAGCCAGTAGAACAGCGCGCGAGCCAAGAACACTACGTATCGCGCGACGAACATGGACATCGAGGGATCCTGGTTATACCAGTTGCGATCCGTGATCCAGCGGTCGATACATCCTGAGACGAAGCTAAACACGCTACCGCGACGAATGAATCGCTCTAGGCCCACGAATTCCGATGAAAGATTCCACCCGGGACATGGACTCGAATGTATATCCTTAAGACAAGGAAGATAAAAGTTACTGGGATGAATATCCATTCTATTGCCTGCCACGGAACTCCGGGATTAGCCATAACACACGTGAGCAGTACGAAACTTGGACGTCGTCCAAACCGAATGTCAGAAACAGTGCCGCGACTTACTAGGAACTAGTAACCCTGCAGACCCATTTTTAAGTTTTGATCCTTAAAGAAGAAGGAACGCTGGCGTTCGATATGATAACGAAGAATGATGAGATAGTCCAACAACGATCATGTGTCTCCGAACGGAAAATCTTCCTGCTCGAGGGTTATCCTGGAACTAGCGGAGCCTTGCTTACCTTGAAGCACCAAATCAAACGAATTATAATATATGAGCCACGTTCACGATGCTTTTGACTCATAGGGGCCGATTACAATAATCTCTGGACGGCGTTCTGGATTGTGTTTCCCAAAAGAAACATGGTTCTGATATAGGCTTAAAAATTTACTGTAGTACCACGACTATTTACACGATAGCTGTTATTTTCGCCAGCTTAGAGCCTGAAACATTTTCTTTGCCCAAGGCAGCCTTGTTGTTGTTCTGGATAAAGGCGAGCCTCGTCGCATCTTTGGTAGTTACTTTTTGCCCCACGAACCTATGCAAGGGCCAAGTGATCTGCACACCACCCTTGGCAAACGCTTCTTCCGCCGGGCACCCATGGCGAGTACTTGTTCCGCTGACTTGTACCCTGTATCCTCATCGAGTAGTACGGCCCCTTGTTCGGCGATCCTTTTAAGGGCTGAGATAGAGCCTCCGGTGAACACGTCGCGCACGGATTTATCGACGACCCTAACGTCGTATGTGTACGGCGATTCCGGCGTTAATTTCAGGCCTGCGGACTCGAAGTGGGCGGGAAACCGGTTGCACGGACTAAAGATATGTCAGCATAGGGGACCTGATGGAATGAGTAGCTGGACCACATGGATTCATACAGGTGATTTCTTCCGCTTTCTTGAAGAATATCCGTGTATAACGACAATCTCTTCTATCGCTTCGTTGTACGGGTCGGATACCACTGCGCCCATGTTCATCTCTTCCCAGCGAGAATTCCTCCAGGTTCTAAAAAGTTGTCAGCGGAGACACTAAAATGAAGACGATGAATGCGCACTTAGCATCTCCGCGCAGTTCTGAATAGCAGGCCTCCATCTTCCGCCTTCAGCGCGCCGATGAGCAAGCGAACGTGGACATAGTCGAACTTTCCCTTCCAGCGATCCTCGGGTGGCTCTAGAATACTCTTGACGTGCAGATGGATGTTGCCAGGAAGTGTTTTTGCGGACGGGAATAACGCACGCGTGATGTCGAAGCCGTGAATCTTGCTGTGATATTTTCGGTCGCAACGCTTCGAGCAAGTGTCTCGGCCAGATTTGTTTAGTGAGAGGTCAGTGGGAATAGGAACCCGCGAAGGATCGAAGGCCTAGAAGGTGGGGAAGGGAGCTGACGCTGTTCCAGTTGCTATATCTGCATCAAAAGCAGTCGCTTCTCATCGCCGACATCCTCCGCAACTGATCGACTATCTCTGGATGGAGTAGCTCTCCGCGTGTGAAATGTAATAGGGCATTATGCTGTTCGTTGAGTCTAGAAAACCGAGAGTTATAAATTAGGCGGCAATAAAGCTTTTTCTGAAAACTAGGAGAGAAAGCGGAAGAAGAAAAGGAATGGAGAGGAGCATAGAATTAAGAAGAAAGGGAGGCAATGTCTACCTTCTTGCCTCATCATTATCTCTTGCAAGGGATATATGTCCTCACTCGAGGCCTCACAACAGGAACAAGGTTTCTGAACGGCAGTGGTCATTGTGTAGAATCGTTCGTACAACAAGGGATGAAAATCAAGATTGGAGTCAAAATAAGAGTATTTCTAGAGTGCGAAATTACTTTTGGCTTATAGAGTGAGGGAAGGTGGTGGGGCTCTTCATAACGTTTCAACCATCATGCATTAATCCGGCTACACGGAATTAATGCCATGCAAGTTTTGTAAACTTGAAAAGCCAAAAAAGCTGAAAGCGAATTATATCTATTACATGTTCACCCCGCGCTTCCCGCCATGCGCGGTGGCAAGCAATCAAGAAGTTCAATTCTCATTGGTTCTCGGTTCTTATGAACGGCTTGTGGTGTTTTTTGATGTACAGACCCGCGCGGCGTTGGCGGTTGCGTCACTATTTACTCGGAGTTCTCCCATGGATCCACTTATGACTCGTGGCCAAGGTGGTCGAACGCTTGTGTGTGCTGGGGAATAGCTTTTGAATCCACACTCCCATGCACCAGAGAGGACTCTTGAAGATGCATGCCGGCGCTTAGATAAAGATTGCATTCATGGCGCTGACCTTTCTAAACTACATCAAGTTGTAGGATGCATCGGAACATGTTCAAAACGAGCGCGTGGAGCGCTACGGGCGATAATAAGAGTGTTGAGCAAACTTGAATGATAACCATAGCTCTTCCTGAAGCACTTCTGTACTGCGCATTTGTGAGATGAGCGACGATTGACAATAATCGCAAACGACTATCCTAATGCCTTGTTTCACAGCGATGAGACATTGTCTCGAACATATTTACATTGATTGCCAAAGTAAATAGAGAAAGAACGTGGGGATAAAATTTGTGTACGATGGAAACGCTATGGCTACACTCAATAGGATTAGTGCTGGACTTTCCCGTCACCACCCCACCAGTCAGGGACAACCAACCCCCATCTGTTGCTTCCTTCTTGTTGGTCCAGTCATATACCCCGCCTCTTTTCACGACTGTGTTCATCCAGCCTGCATCTCCAAAAGCGCGTTGAACTCCGACCTCGGTGATCGGTTGGTGTTCGTCGTTTCTCTCGCCGCTGTGGTTCAAAAAGCACAAAGTTCTCATCTAACGATCAAGTAAGAATTTTTCATCAGATTGTTCGCTTCGGTACGAAACAGGCATTGTGCTCGTGTTTAGTACGGAACGTGTTGAACTCTCGTCCGTGATCAAAAACTCGTCGCATCGGTAGCGTATCTTTGGAGTCATTCTCCCTTCCACGACAAAACCTGGAAGCATTTCCACCGGAAGGGGGCAAGGGTTTGAATCTCAGCGTTCATATTCTCGAAATTGTACTTGTTGACGACGGTGTTGATTTTAACTTGATGCTATATCTTGCAACACAGTGTGGATTTGTTTAACTTTGCCCAAGTGCTCGCTGCGATTCGTTCCAGTTCGCGCGCCGATGTGACGGTTGACTCCTTCGTCGAAGGAACACAAGATATGGCGAGGATATCCAAATGCGGCCATACTTTCGGATCCAATCCTCGCGGATCTTGGCAGCCGTTACTCACGATTGAGACAGAGTCCAGTGGAGGCGTTCTTTGCAGAATGTCACTAGTTCTCCAAGATATTTGGCGTAGAGGAAGGGTTCACCGCCAGCGAGTTATTTTTCATACCGGCATTTGGAGAAGGAGGAGTGCATGTTTGCGTCGTCGAGCGTACAATATTAGATGTTTTGCCGTGTGGAAGCAAAAGCCACAATTCAATAATTGCATTTGCGGGTGAAGTGATAGTTCACAGAAACCGGAACGATCTGTTTCCTGCCATAGTTAAACGGTGATAGGTAACCCTGGAGTGGTAAGACGCTTCTTGAAGAGAGCGAAGACAGCGAGTAAGATAGCCAGTAGGAGCAATAGCAATTGTTAGCCATGCCGAAAGAAAGATAGGATGAGCGTATAAAGGGATTGATGGGACGGCTGAGAACCGAGGCGAGGACAAGATCAGAACAATGATGGAAACTCGAATGCCTCTTCACCTTGGATCTATTGTCGGCTGAACGTCGAAATATATACGTACTTGAATGAGTTCGTCAGTCGTCAATCGTCAATCGCTTCGTCCTCATCGTCTCGATGTTATCTCAGCAATGGAAGGTACCTAACTTGAAGAAGAGAAATGGCCGGCACTAGGAGTGGGGTAACGACGAAATGTCTGCTTTTGAAGAGGTGCAGTGAACGGTGAGGATCGTTGAGAAAGTTGCAAGGTATTTGCAGGTAGGATTGTTGAGGCCACAGGAGCAAAGTCCGATACCCGCGGATTGTTTCGAACAATTCATTTCAGATACGAAAGTATACATATGCGGCACATCCGCAATCCTTTGACCCACTGGACATTCCAAGCGCCTCTTTTGAAGCACGTAAACAAGCAGTTATAGCTGCCAGATGAAAGATAATCCCCATCATAAAGACGAACTTGAAGTAAAGGAATATATAAGCTACTTATATACAGAACTATCAACCAACCGAGAAAGGAAATCTATGAAAACAAACACGACCAGTCTAGATTACAAAGCAAATCATGAAGTACAAAAGACGACGCAGTACAGAAAGCTCCTGGGCTAGCACTTCCGGTACACGTTTTAAGCTCCGCAGGTGTTAGCGCTGACCTTAATCAATCGTTCTCCGCCCACCCCAATGGAGCTCCACCGTTGCCCCCCCTCCTGCACTTGTCAGCAACGTCCCTCGCCATGATCTTCGCCTCATCGGAACGCGACCCAGCGGCACTTCTCGCACTGGTCGTGATGATGATGCACGCCTGCCGCCGTGGTCGTAGCCCGGGACGACGTGGCCGCCGGAGGTAACTACCGCCACCACCGACGCTGCCTCGCGGGGTCGATGTCGGTGATGCGGCGGTGTGTCGGGGATCTGCTAAGGGCGTTCTCGATGGCGCCGCCGAACCAACCTATGGCGTCGTTGGCCTGGCACGTCGTCCGAAGGGGCGGCGCTCGCTCGCGAGGTGGTGAGGGCCATCCGCTGGAGGCGGCGGGCTGGCAGTGGCGAAGGCGATGAGGGAGAAGATGGTGAAAAGTGACTGCATGTTGATGTATCTGAAGAGGGTTGTTATACTACTAGAGGAAGAAATATGAAAAGCTTAAGGATATACTGTTTAGAAGTAGAAATTGAATGTATTCGAGGTGAGGGTTACTTTTAAGCTGTGCTTGAATGATGTATTGATGATGATGATGATGATGAGGATGATACTACCATTGAGGAGAATTAACAGTTATTTATATGTGAAGTCTCTGGATTCGAACATGGCGGTTTGTGCCTCGAGAGGATAGCCCTCAAGTGATTCCTGACATTCTTCAACTCCGGGTCAACTTCTCAACGGATCTCGAGAGAATTGCCGTAGCCTACTGCATCTACTTTGTGGATGCATCTTTCATTTCCTGCCAGGCTTAAGATGAAATTGTATCCAGCTGCCCAAACAATCTGAGAAATCAGGAACTCGCATGAAGTCGAACACCAGCCGGGTGGATCCGTTGGTGGCCCAAGTGAAGCAAGTGGATATTTTATATGCCAAATCTCAAATAAACTACTCTGGCTTCAGTGGAAAAGGCTTGGGGTACCGGAATGTCTGAAGATCCTGTTGAACCAGTTGAAGATAAACACTGGAGTTACTCTTGGAACACGGACTGCGACTGCGAACATGAGATGACCTGTACAGGCACACCAGATACACAATTGTATCATTGTAACTAGAATAATGTAAAAACGATCTGGGAATCAGCTGCTCGTGCCGGGACAATGGAATCGACGCTAACTTCTAGATCGTAGGTACTCGGTGGAGTACAAAGC